>JAJHUR010139051.1:3071-27099 GCA_027495735.1 Lutjanus campechanus
TTTTTTTTTTTTTTTTTTTTGCTTTCCAAGGTGGAGTGGAGGATAGTAGTGGACAGCGTTACAGTGCTGATCCAACTGGTCTGTTAGCGGAACGAGCAGCAAAGGCAGACAAGGACCAGGATGTCTACATGACTGCCATGAGAGACAAGAGCAACACAGGTGACTGAAAGATTTGAGGGATACTGAATTTAGTATATGTTTGGCTGATAGTAATAGCAACTAAAATAGTTTGTGTTTATTTTAATTTGTAGCTAAATAATTGAAGAGATTGTATTTGTGTATTTGAAATACATTCATTTTATTGTCAAATAATACCAGTCAAATGCAAGTGAATCATGTGACATGTCCTGTCGCGTCAAGCAACTCTTTCATTGAGAACTATCATGTTTCATTTTTGTTCCTCTTGACCAGTAACTTGAGGAAAGAAGCTGCTTTGGTCTTTGGTGCAAAGCTGTGTCATCAAAATATCACTAGATATTGCATGCTAAGACAATCTTACTGAACAACACTAAACTACAACACAAGAAATGATTAATTAGTAAACACATGTGCTTTAGCACTAACAAATATACTTACTGTACTAGCTAGAAGCCATCCAGCATGCACCCCTGAATTCATAGCCTAACTAGCATTTAGCAGCTAACTAACTAACTGCTAACAACAAGTAAAGCTTTTTCTACCAGTAAACTCCATAAATTACGTAAAGTTGAGGCAGAGCAGTCGGAGGACATCAGAGGGAAAATCAAAAAATATGTCCTCTATAAAATATCACCCAGTTTCACCAAAACCAGTGAATAAAATTGTAAAGTGCTGTAGTCTTGCATAGTCAGGCCTGTCTCTGAGATAACTAACCAGCTAGCAGCTAAAGTAGCCAGTAACAGCAAGTAAAACTGTGTGTGCATCAGAAAACTCCAAAAGTTGAGGCAGAACAGCCGGAGGACATCCTGAAAATTTTCTCCTTGCTTTGCTGCAGCTTTAATAGGCATGACAAGATCTCAGCTAATCTCACCATTCCCTTTTCTTTGCCAGACTATCTCAACCCAGTAGAGGAAAACCCCTTCGTCACACGTCGTAGGAACGGTGACGCCCATGCAGTGATTGATGGAGCAGGTTGCCATACCCTGCACTTGGCTGGAGCCGCTGCTCCCCCTAAGAGCCAGTCCATTCACGGGGACGATGAGTATATCAACGAGCCACTGTACCTGAATACCTTCCTAAACCCCGGGGACAAGAATGGATTGGCTGGTGCAGTCTCCATCGCTGCCCCAGGGCCCTCTGCTGCCCAATCAGTATCGCAGACAGTCAACCCATCAACATCGAGCCACACGGTCTCCTCCTCTGGATATGTGGTACCCCCTGGCCACCTCCCCCACCCATCGTATCCATCACACACCCTGCATCCAGGGCATTCAGGACACACTCTGCACTCAGGCATCACCAGCAGCACCATCATGTTTGATAAGAAAGCCAAGAAGGCCACTTTTGACAATCCTGAATACTGGCAGCACAGTCTACCCCCGAAGTCCTCACTGCACAACCCAGAGTACCTGCAGGACTGCAGCACACGCTTCTTCTACCGGCAGAATGGACGCATTCGCCCAGCTGTGGCTGAAAACCAGGAGTACTTGTCCGAGGCTGCTATGAAAGCTGGCAACGTGTTGCCACCCCCTCCTTACAGACAGAGGAACACTGTAGTGTAGTGACCCACCTGTAGCACAATGGAGGGATGACTAGAGGGATAGGGGTGGAGATGAATGGACGTTGAAAAGTCCTCTCGTTTCCATGCAGTACTTCTCAACCTGGGTTCTCCTTGCACCCTCCCTGAACACGTCTCTCTGTTATGTCTGATTGCAAGTCTTTTATTCTCATCCTAAGGTTCTGCCTTTTTCTCGACAGGACTACAATAACAGTCACTGGCAGCCTCACTTGACATTCAAACCGTCTTTTTTAGCCCCATCCTTGGCCCTGATGCGTGAACAAATGTCTTCGAGGTTGGTTCTGTTCTGGAGCACACTGTCCTGCCATCTTTAGTATCAGAAAGGCACAAAAACAACACAATGAAAGATTGAAATGAGATGTTTGATAACAGAAAAATGAACTGAGGTTAGCCCAAAGAGAGGATTATTGCCATGCCCTTTCATGCTTTTCTTTATCCACCCATGAATTACAATTCACCATGTCCTTTTAGTTCATTTTCCACCTCGCTAGTTGTACACATTGAAGTACGCGCACAATGCTATCGCCTGTGTGCAATCTGTCAAATGACATATGCACGTGGAGTTGTGTCGTGACTTAACCAGCAAACCTGCAGTCATGCTGAAGAGCCCAGATGTGGCTTGCATGCCTGCCCACACGCTTCTTCAACGTTTTACGTGCTGCTGCTCCAGTAATGGGATTCAAACATTTATCACACACAGCTCATATCATACCTAAAACATGTTAACATGCCTGCAGCCTTGACACACCAATAATAACCATACATTAATTCATAGGTAAATACACGCACACACGCCGACAGATAAGCCCCCTGCCACTTGAAATATATTCTGGAGGAGAAGCTCAATTGACCTTGTGCTGGAAGACAGAGTGTGCCGATAATGGCAGCAAGTGGTGCAGTGCAGAGAAAGGGTCAACAGAAAAGTAAATGTCACCACAGTCTTATGGAAAGCTGTGATAGCAGCACCCGCACCCGGTGGAAAGCGTCCGACTGATTATTGGGATGACTAGGGTGGGATTTAAAAGGTTGATCGCTCAGAAGACAACCCTTAACTTCCTGCACCGGCATCCCTTTTGTTCCACTTTCATCCGGTCCAAAGAGCCAGCGAAACATCAACTTCAATATTACCTTCATAAGATCACCGTAAGCAGCATCGTGACTGACATAACCAACGGTAACTGCAGAACAAGGAATAATGTCTCTCTGGAACTGGTGTTTGGGATTGGACAGATCTTTTAACAGGGAAAGGAGCATGACCGTGGTGGAGAGGAAAAATATGTGATTTTTAGAATCTGAATCAGCATAGTTTTTGTTTTTGTTTTCTTTTTAGGCATCAGGGATCTGTTTACTCTGTCATCTTGTCTCACACTCACTCTTACGCAAACAGCACAGACACCCAGCCACGAAAGAGCACTGTGGAGATGGCAAAGAGGTTAACCCTGCAGAGCTGTAAATAAGCCAATTACATGTCATTATCAGACAGACACAATGCCGGAAAAAGGCTCTGTGGACCGAGCTGCGTCTGAAAAGATGTAAAAGTACATCAAAAGACGGGGATAAAAGATTTTCTTTGCTCCTCTCAGTGTTCGCACTATTTTATGTCACAAAAAAACAAAAAATTAACTTTGACCACACAGTCACGACTGCAGGGCTTCGCTCTGTCTCTTAGGGTTAAGATGGTTCAGGAGGAGAGGACTGTCAAAACTGTCTGAGAAGGCCTCCTCCGCATTTTTACCATGGAGCACCGTGAGAAAACGGGACACTTTCTTTTGTACCTGTGTTTGACATTAATGGTGAGACATCACAAGTTATCACTGAATCCACTGATGGCTAGCTTTCTGTACTCACACAATACTGCCAGATGCCACAGTAAACTCTGATGGAGACCACTAGCATCTGTCGTCAAATGACTTTGAAGCCTAATTTAGGCTGGGGTTGATAATTTAATAGCACTTAATGCTCTTACACAGCCAAATGACTTTGCTGTTATTCTTCTCGCTCTAAGCGGCAATTCATTCTTTCTCATCATGTTGCAACTATAATTTACAGTCAGCGAGACAATAGATAATTTCCACTGCACTAAGGCTTCATGTTATGTGTTTCATTAGGCATTTTACTAACAAAAGAGCATTTCCACTAAAGAATATCATAATAGTAATATGTGTGGTTGGGCGATATACCAGATTTTTCAATTGCATTTACACCCATGTAGCTTTGCAGGCACTGCTGATCTGATTTACAGGATTTCTTGCATCAATATGATGAAATACTTTGATTGTTTAAGTATTTAATTCACCAGATTAAAGGGGTACTCCAGTGTAGCATTGTGCTTCCATAAAGTCAGGGGACTCACAAGAGACTTTAAAAAAAAAAAGGTTAAATTGAAGGAGCAGAAGTCCCTAGTACAGGTGTAGCTCTCAAAACACAAAATCTTACATTTCCCATAATGCAACTCAACAGAAGTCAATCATAGACAGTAGAATAATTAGTTGGTGGTGCCACCGTGATTTCACCCATCAGTTTGTTTTGACCAGCCATGTCCAGAGGAGAACCCAAGATCTGCAAGACTGTCAAATTTGTGTGTTGTTTCTTCATTGTGGATGTTGTGCAAATGAATTATGTTTTATAATGTGACAACACGGATAAGATCTTGGTAGATTTAGTGAAAGTTATCACCTGGCTAGTTCTGGGTTGAGATCATGGTTTAGTTTAAAATGATCACTCTCGCTAGACCTTTTGTGAGTCTGGGTTTCCCCTCTAGACATGACCGTGACTAAACACAGACACAACACTACAATATGTTTCTGAAAACTTTTAAAGAGAGAAATAGGGAAATTAGTAACAGAATATTGATCCATATGTGATCAACACTGCCCGGTGTTAGAATTTGATTAGAACCACAATGGCGGCCACCTGATCACGATCTTTCCATGGATCTATTAAGGATCTTTCTCATATTAGAGCTTAACAGTACACAGTACACAGTAATTAAGTTTCTGAAAACATTTTAAGAGAGGGCACAGGCAACTAACTGAATATTGATCCATATCTGATCAGCACTGTCTACTTTGGCAGTTTGATCTGAGTTTCATGAGCCCTGTGCCACTAAACAGACTGACAGAATGAGTTGTCAATCTTATGGTAGCCCTGTCCTAAATCTTCACCTGCTTTGTCATCTATTTTAATCTAAATCAGACTATAATTTATTAAATAAGCATCATCCTGTATTGAAGAAGACTTGAAAGTAGCAATTGAGGCCATAAATCTTCGTAAACTGTAAATCAAGTGAGTTGTAGGCTCATTTTCTCGTTAAGAGTCCATACAATCTAACTTCTTTTTGCAACCTGCTGAGTCGCCCCCTGCTGTATCAGAAATTTTTGGCTTCACTTGTCAGACACGGGAAACTCGCCACTTGTTATTCTACTGTCTATGAAGTCAATACAACTCAACTCATTTGACTCTCTCTACCTCCTAAACACAACACCTCCAATTTGTGCTACAGACTGTCTTTTAAACATTTTAAATCTCAAGCCCAAGCAGAGATAACCCTGAGGATATCATCGATGACATCACCAGGGTTATTTTCTCAGACTTTTCCCTCGCTTCCTCCAGAGCTTCAGAAGACATAATTGAGTTGTACATCTTACGATGTGTAAAACTGATGGCGTGCCCCTTTAACCAAAAACAGACATTCCCATCTGTAAACAAAAATTTGCTCTATCATTATATGAAGTGATATTGCCATATTACTGAAGACACACATTGATGTGAGATTTTACTTTATATCGCCCACCCTGAGTAATAGGTGATAATATTATGAAATTTCAAGACCGACTAATGCCTGTGCATGTCTCACTGCTGACATACCAATACACAACCACTGTTACACAACCTTGTGCCTCTACATTGACAATACCAGACGGAGGGAAGAGTCAGACAAGCAATCCTGATGATTTACTGTCCAAAACACAGATGTTGCCCTGGCACAGTGTTTTCCCCCGCTCTCAGGTTTTATGGGGAATAATAATCATCCGGTTGGGCTCCAGCTGAGGCACAAGTTACCGCATCATAAAGAGACGTCGAAGCTACTGAAATAAAAGTATAATGGAAGACAGATTAGTGCCATGATACCACAGTAGATGTACTGCTGAAATGTGCAACTCAACAGAAATGTGAATTTTATAAGTGGGCAGGGGTGAATGGTCATTGGTGTCAAAGTGTCGGTGACATTGCTATGTGACTAACCTGATTTAGCTGTGCTAGATCTGTTCTCTCACACTTTCTGGGATCTTGATTGTTCTGCTGATTTACTAGTTTTTGAGCTTATGTATACTTTCTTTGTGTAAATGTGTGCAGTGAAGGTGTCCTCTCCCATGTTTTTAGAGTTAAGAGTCAGTTGCGTAAGTCTATTTTTACCATTACCCCATAAGGTGTTAGTTGTAGTGCTCGTAGACTACTGTATGGCCGTGTGCTTAAGTGCAATGACAGCAGTGGAGAGACACCCAAAGGCATCATAATGGATCTCTATGGAAAAATAAAGCCAATCTTCTGGAGGAGAAAACCTGCTGGTGCTCTCAGCCAGCAAGCATCACAAGGGGCTTTTAGCTTTTTGAATGCTAATTCATCCACTTTCCCCTTGTTGTTCTGTGGGGAAATCATGTTACCCAACATCTCACCCAGCGCACCAGCCGAGAAACCCTGAACGACAGGCAATAGGTTGTAATCCTGCAGCGGGGTTAAAACTGAGGTATTAGCATTCCAGAAATGTTACCCGACCAATGCATCAATGTTACAAAAGCTAGCAGGGGAGAAGGTGCAAGTGCACTGTAACTGGCAGAGGAGACCAAAGTTGATTGCCATTCTTTCTTTCTCCTCGGAGGTGACTATAGAATTGTATGTAGCAAACACTGTTGTGCAGCTGAACCAGTGAAAAAAATGGGGAAAAAAGCAGCTATGTTGGGAGTGAATACGAACAAAGACTAAAACAATCTGGAAAAGGGAAGTGATTGTGGTCAAATGTTAACATGAGTCACAGTTTCATGTGAAAAGATATATAATGTTCTGTTAAATATAGGTGTAGGTACAGTACTTATTTAAAGGAGCACAAGAACTCCCTCTCAATACTGACTGCTCATCCAGTAAATCGGCCTTATAGTAACAGTTATATTTATTATTTTGTGCATCTACTTTTGTTTTGGGGTTTAATGTATTTTAAGCAAATGTTGTAAATGGTGTGTAAAGTTTTTTTACTCTCATCTTTTCTCTTCAGGGTGTCATTGTGGCAACAGAGGGGGTTTTTTGGTGTGCCATTTGAAGGCTCCATCAATTTTCTTCATGTTCTCTTATGAAGTTTAAAGCAATTTACTAGCTATGTCCCAACTCAGGGGCTGGATGTTTGCCCGTCAGACCGACTGAGGTCCAGGCTGAACCTGCAAGTCGTTGCCAAATGAGACTAAATTAGAAAGACCTAAACTAATGTTGTGTTCGGGTGCTCTGAAGCTGAAGTTCCCCACCAAGCAGTTGCCCTCAGACAGCCTATGACATTTGATTAAATGGGTCAGGTTTCTCAATAGCTGACCACCGTATGATTTTGATATTTCACCTCAGGACATGATGGTCAGGTAAGTAGGGTTGGGTACCATTCGCATTTAAACTGGTACTGGTACCTGGAATTCAATACCAATACCCAAAAGTACCTGTTTTGGTACTTAACTCTCTCTGGGAAACAAAAAAAATCAGTCATCCCTCTCCCCTCCTCCCCAGATCTATCCCCACAGTCTCCAGCCTGTCAGTCCTTCACCAGGGAATGCTGTAGTGTGCCTCTCGAAGGACAAACGTGATATCCTTTCTTTTATGTTGTTGTTTTCACAACGGCTGTGCTTGCATACTGTAAATAATAAGAAGATAGTATGCAATTCACATACTATTGGTTTCATACTAAGGTTTAGGACATACTAATAAATCTCTCTGTTTAGCATACTAGATAGCATGTTAGTCAGGAATGTCAGTGTTGGCTAAGACTGGGAAAAATGCTAAGCCAGCATCAGCCAAGACTGTGAAAAAAGGCCAGTCATCTCCAACAATAACTTAATTTATAAGCGTATTAATTGCCTGAAGATGTTGATGAAGTTGCTAATGCCTCACTTATGTTGTAAAGGTTTAAACCTCTTCAGGGCTTCTTCACGTTTGTCAGCTTTTAGATATATTTCATGTTTGACCAGGTGTTTCCTCAGGTTAGACGTGTTGCCCTGGCCAGCTTACCATTTCGCATTACAAATATTAAAGCAAGTGTTGTTTGCATTGAGTTTTGAAAAGTTTAGAGTCTTGCTTTCTCTCTTGAGCAGATCAGCGGACCGTTGCTTGTGTGACTACATCCTGGTTAAAAAAAAAAAAAAACCCACACAAGCATTGTAGCTTCAGCGGCTGACGTTAGCTTTTGGAGGCAGGATGTTGTGACGCCGTGTACGCAGCCTCTGGGTGTGTAGTCTTTCTAATTACATATCTTCACAGTCGATCTTTAACGTGAGTCGCACTCTGACGAAATTTGGTCAGTACCCTAAAAAGTATCCAAGTCTGGTACCCAATCCTACAGGTAAGACCAGGATAATAGTGCAAATATCCAAGTAACTTCCACTTTTAAATCCCCTGTGATTAACATCTCCAGCCTGCACATGAGAACGAACAGTGTCGTTCACAGCTAGCTTCCATTACGTACTTACACTTTGCAGTGGCTTTTTCATTGGTTTAGTTAATGTGATGCGATATATACTGTATATAAGACATCACATGATATTCTCCAGCTTTACAAGTTGGCGAGCATCGCCTGACCACTCAGGTTAAAAAAAAAACTGACTGACTTTGAGGACTGCAAATGATAAACCAGTCGTGTCCTCCAAAGCAAATGCAGGTTTTATTTCACACATTTTGCGGGACCTTGAAATGGGACAGCCCTTGTTGGACCAATAAGACACATCCAGCCCAGAAATTAGGACTTTTGGAGGGTCCAGCCCCTAAACTGGGACAGAGCGACTGTATTTATAGAGTGTGCTCTATTTCACTTTTCTATGCTTTGATTATTCATATCATGAGGACATTTTTCACAGCATCGGTAATATCAATCCACCTGTGGTCTGACTGTATTGGATAAACATTCTGTATGTTACATTTTAAGAGAACTTCACTGTTAATTACTCAACTAAAATAGTTTTGGTCGATGCATCATCAAACAAATCACAACTTTTTTTTTAAAAAAAGGTAACCATAAAGCAGCTGACAAACACATATTCTACCATTGTAATAGAATCAAACTGTGTAAGGCTGTCACACTCTGATTTCACACTGATTCATGTGTGTATATTCTACCATGCCATGATAACAGGGGGTAGATGACAGCGGTTGAGTAAGCACAGTTTACAATGTATTGAACTGATGGTAAAACTGTAAAATGGAATTAATAATTGTCTTTTAACCAAATGAAAAAAAAAGACATTTAGCTAATGGGTCACACAGCAGTTTTACCATTGTTAAAAAAAAAATTAAAAATAAATAAAAAAGGGAATAGTATTTTTATAGGTAGTTAAAAGGTGGCAGGTGCATCTGTAAATAGGACAATGATGCTTCTTTTTCCAGCTGAAGATATTTTTTCTTTGTTTTTATTTCTCCTTGCATCATTGCATTTTTAGTGATCTACTGTACCTTTATTTTTTTTTTCTTTTGGGGAATATCTTTTCTGTATGTATATAGATATATATACAGTATATATATTATATATATTCTGTAAATGTAATTTGAAGAGTGAACTCTGATTTTAAAAACGCTTGCAGGGTCTCTTGTCACCCCCCCTCCCCCACCCCATCATTTCCCCTGTGATTGTGTGACTGTGTTTTCAGCACAACTTGGTGGACTTTGTGTTTTCGACCTCTGCTCTTGCTCACTTTGTAGGAGTGAATTTCTTTTTTTTTTTACTGGTTGTATTATACCTCCACTACCCTCCACACTTCTCTCAGTATTATCCACCTCTTGACATTTTTTAAGATTTTGTACACTCTTAAAATGCTGTTGCAATACTAATGAATATTCAATATTTTGTCCCCCTGTTTTCTCTCAGTCTTTTCCTAACCGATGTTATTAATCCACCAGTGTCACTTTACACCCTGAGTTTTTGAGGACCTATACTATATTTCCTTGAGTAGTTTTAATTTTCATTTGCACTGAGCTCAGTCATTGTTTACTTTCAGATGAGACACAGCTCTGCATCCATTCCGGGCAATACTGATTGAATTGTGTAGCAATATCATGTTACAGCTCCCAGAGTGAATTAATGGTGTTTGAGAGACAAAGTGGAAGAGAGTTTGCATGGGCAGGACTGATTGTTTAAATAACTGATATTTGCTTGTATAGGGGTTAGTAGGTAAGCTTTTTTTTTTTGGCTTCATCAGGACTTAAAGGTTCACTGGAAGTTAATATTTCCATTTCATAGGATCTTTACAGGACTTTTTGGGAGTTTGGCCCATTTGGCACCTTTCCTAATATTCGATGGGAGGACTGGCACCAAAATCATCACATTTGAACTACTTTCTTTGTGGCATTGAAGCAAATGTGTCAGTAGTGATCAAGCGGTGAATCACGATTAACCCTTCCTAAATCCTGCCCCTTTTGGAACCTCAGTTAACTTTCTCTTTTCCTGTTTCCTAGGCTTGTCTGTGTTAATGTATGATTAACAGATTTATTTGAACCCAAACCATGATCCTTTCTGAACCTTACCCAACTATTTTTTGTTCCTAAACTTGCCCATGTGGTTCTCCCGGCTAAATGTAACTTAACTGTGTGTCTTATAGTAGGCATGTCCTGTACTACTGTGTACCCACAGTTAGACCTTCATGGACTAGCTGGCTAATCTACATTAGCTGTTAGCTACTATAACAATAGTTAGTTATGTTTGCTGTAATGTTTTGTTCTGTAGCAAAATGCGAGCTAACAAGCTTGCTATTCTACATCTAATTTCAACTAGCTCGTTAGCCTGTATTTCATAGATAATGTTACATAGATAAAGTATTAGCTAACTAGCAAGCTAATCTACATCAATTGTTCGCTAGCGGGAAAGGAGGAAGTTGTCAGAAGTTCAGTTTTGTCTAGGGAACCCTTAATCTGCAAGATTTGTAGGTGTTATTTCTTCATTGTGCACTTTGTTCAAACTACTTTTATGTTTTATAATGTGACAGTGATGTGGTTGGGTAGGTTTGGGGACAGAAAACACTTGATTAGAGTTAGATCATGGTTTTGGGTTCTTGGGATCTTCCGTGAGTCTGGGCTTCACTCTAGACGCATCCTTGAGGATGTGCTCAAGCCTGCTCAACTGTTGGAGCACAGAACAAAAACGGGTTAAAAACTTAGGATGGGTCAATTGTGATATCAAGTGTTGCTTTTTGGTCATAAACTGTTGGTAAATTGTTGGATATATTAATTTTGAACCTATCAGGGAGAACAGAACTAGTAAGAAAGGTTTATGGACGCACAATTTGACAATTACAGTATAATTTCAGTTGTATTAGATATTTTAATTGTGAGCACAACTTGCGTTGTTTATGCAGGAAGTGAGCCAGATGTCTAAAGGTTTTGTGCTGTTTTCTGATTATGCTGTACACTTTACTAATGGTTAATACTGCAATTTAGTTTCCAAAAGTTTGGATTTTAACCAGCATTAACTTTGGATTACTTAAATGTCATAATTTTCGTATAATGCCTGAGACCAATAGAATACTATAGGCCTGTTGTACAGTTACTATTGTAAATTGTATGACCATTTGCACAGATGATTTTGGTGTCAGTCTTGTCATTTACAATATTTAGCATTTACTTAAATATTTGGTAAAGGGGTCAGTTTGGCGAGCTTCTCAAAAGTCCATGTGTCTGTTTAAAAGTACATTGAAGAAAGCATCCTCTATGGTGAAAACGATTATAAATTACCATTGCTTTTTATCGACTCATCAGAATGATTGAGAACTAAGTTTTATAGACCATACCTTGTCACATATTACCAGTTTTAAACGTTTCTCTTCACTGGTTAATTGACACATTTCCCAAGCTAGAACATTTAAATACGTATTCCCTCTGTTTTGTTACATGAATCTGTCAAAACTATATTTTTAATTCAATATGAATAAAGATCAGTCAATATTTAAAGATGGATTGTGCTCATTTTCTAGGTCTCTGCATTGTTGTGAGTGTTGTGTTGTTATGTAATGGTAAAATTGGAGTGTGCCCACTGGGATCCCAGTGGGCACCCCAAAGGACAAAACCCAGTGTCCCAGTGGGAACCCAATGAAAATGAAATCCCCTGTAGATTTGGCTCGTAATTAACACTGGATCCCACAGGATCTTATGAGATACATACAGGGGACAAACACCACTTGGACCACAGTGGAAATCTAATGGGTCAGAATTTCACAAGGACTTATAATGTCAGCAATCCCAGTGGGCATTTATCCGTTGAAAAGACATTTGAAAATCGACTGTGGTCACTGATGAAAAGACGTCCAGAATTGGTTCGAAAGTTAACATTTTTTGACCAAGTATTTAAAGACATTGATTAAACTACGTCCAGATTTCTCATTTGAAAGCCAAAAAAATGCTGTGCACAGGATTAAACCCCAGGTACCTTGGTGAAAGTTCTTTGTTAAACCCACTTGTCACTCTTTAAACTTACATCCCGGTGTTTATATCCTGGAGTCATCAAAGCTGCAACCAGTACGGTTATAAGCGCTTACACATGTACGTTAGACTACAGCAGGAAGCGCAATTTCTTTATATTACATTCTAAGTAAAATAAAAACTTACACTATGATTTAAGACTTTATTTTTAGACTTTTGAGCACATTTACTTCAAAAAGATGGGACCCATCTACTCACCATACGGCCACGAGAGAGGGCAAACTTCCTTTCCAAAAAATGTCGGGGTGTTGCTAAAAATCAGTTTCAGCCCAGGGACTAAATCTTAAACTGTTTCAGAAGTGACATGAAAATGTGGGACATTTGTTATATAAAGTTTCACAACTGACAAAGACATTAAAAAATAACTGTATTTTTTTTAACTTGACTTTCAAATAAATCATCAAAGATCTGGAAATGTTGATCAGTGTTTCCCAAAGCCCGAGATAACGTCGTCAAATGTCTCTTTTTGTCCCCATCCCAATGATATTCAGTTCACAGTCATAGAGGAGTAAAGAAAACAGAAAATATGCAAATTTAAGAGGCAAGAATCAGATAATTTTGACTTCTTTTCCCTTAAAAAATAACTCAAAGCAGTTGGCAATTAATTTAATAGTTGATTGATTAATTAATTGTTGCAGCTCTACTCCATTGTGAGAGGAAGATTGTTATTCTCTCTTTTAGAAGGTACACAGTCTTGCTTTAAACTTGTTTTAGAGCATGGTAGCTCATCATTGTGAAAAGAAAAAATAGTGTTGTGGCTTAATTTCCATCAACAATTTTATTATCATTGTGTTTTAATAGAGCTGCAGGAGGGGATTGTTTTGAAAACTTGTGGTACATTCAAGTAAACTCTGACATCTGACATTTCAAAGCAGGCTTGAGATTTGATCCTTTTAAAAACAACCAAAGATTTTCACACACATGCTTTTTAAATTTGTTTTTTTGGCTTTGGGACATCATTTTGCACCAATTTGGTAGCATATGGCCCATTTATGACATTTTACATGAAACAGTCAATGCATTAAAATCTTTGTGTAAATCACATTATGCCTACCAGTAAAATATGACACTAATCACACTAATCAATATAATCTGTCTTTCAACCTACAATTGAACAAATAAAAATGTATGCTTTGGTAAACAATGTTGTAATTGCATTTTAGCTGTCTGAAAAGAAGGTGAAAAGAAGTCAAATATAAAAAAAAATACAAAATATAAACCAGTTTTCATCACCTCTCGTTCTTACTGTCATTCTAATCATTGAAAATAATCCATAATTTAAAACAAAATCCACTTAAAGCTACTAAAGGAACTTTAATAATGCAAAGTTGTAGCATTACAACAAAATATAACGTCGAAAATTAAAATAAATCAATCTCTGCTTCCTTTTAACAGGCTAGCATAATAATCACTGTAACTTTGCCTGTGAAAATGTAAACAAAAGCTTGTTTTCTTCACATTTCGCAGGGAATCTGACCTGGTGGCAGGCATTAACCCGTTTAATCCCACCGGCAACAATTGTTGCTATAACTATATAGAAATATGCAAATGTCTTGCAGAGGGTTTCATGTGCTTATGTAGGTCAAATAAAAGCATCAGTAATAAATTGAGACTGTTTCATAACCAGTTAAAAATCCCTTGTAGTTGCTTTAAAAGTGTTTTGTAGTTTGCAGGATTAACGGAAGTGAGAAATCCAGGGTGCCCGTAAATCATTCAGTGTTTCTTTCAAAGCGATCAGCTTCAGTGTGGCCATCTGTCTTTATCCGCCTCTGGATGGGATCCAGTGCTACTTCCAATTTAGTCCTTTAGTCCTTTTGAGGGCCCTTTACACCTTCTTACTTCAAATGTCAGCCCGTTCTTGAGTAGCTCAGTCAGACACATGGGGGTGTTGTGTAGCCTGTAGCCATAGCATGACATCTTCATTCTGCCCAGATGAGGCCAGGCTGCAGACATCCCTCACCATTCAGCAGATTATGCCTTTAGGTTAGAAAGAGCACGGAGTCAGACAGTACAGTAGCTCCACTCCCATCACCACAACCTCCATTCTTCAGTCTTTTTTTTTTTTCTTCCAACACTAAAAAGCTGCTCACGCACACACAAACTTGTACACATGCAGGAAAATCACACAGGAGCACCAATAATAAAGTGTCATTACTTCTGACACTTGCTCGTGCATGATAGATGCACCTCTTTTCAGGCTGATGACATTTTATGGCATTATCATAGGAAATCCAATAACGAGATCGGCATCTTGGAGCCTTTGCCCCATGCAAAGTCAAATCACTTGCCTTAAGATGGTAATAGAGTGTGAGCGAAACGATCTGTCACTGCCTCTCCTCTCACTCTTGCACACCAACCCCCCCTCCCTGACAAAGTGTATGGATTTTTACCTGATATGAGGGATGATCGGCACAGTTGAATGTAAATGATCTTAAATGTCTCTGGGTGAATCGATTGACCGACGCTTCTCGGCGAATAAAAGTGAAGGCTGTATTTGACAGTGCATCAATCTATACCGCAACACCTCTACGGCGCAGCGAAACCTTTTTACTGTCTGCATGTTTCCATGTGCAGCTATTTTAATATGTGCTGATATAAACACTTCCAAAGACAGAGGTTTAAAGAGTTGACTGCGAGCCAGAGATGCATTTTTGCTTGCTCCAGCAGGAGTCATTTTTTTCCACAGTGGTGCCATTTGGTGTCATGTACACACTGTTCTCTCCTGCTAGACTTTTTGCCATCTTATCTCAGGTTAGTGAACCGACTGTCACGGCAACTAAGCTGCACAACCTTTTGGTCACACTGTTTTGTTTTTTTGTTGTTTTTTTTTGCAGTACACTAATACTACATAACAAGCAGTTCTTTGTATCAAAGACAAAAACTAGAAATAGATGTTCTTAATTAAACAGGAGATATACCGTAATTAGACAACGTACACCTACACTAATAAGTATGTGCAAAGCTAGAGATGAAGTGCTCTTTATTAGAAAATATTAGGCCGTTTATTTGACCCTTATTGGACTTTATTAGAGGTTAATTAGGGACACATTACAACAAAGCTACACTGTAAACGAATGAATTCAATGAATTTGGGTAGCTATAAAGAGCTTGCGTAATTTCAAGTATAATTTTAGTGTCTAGTTATAGTATATTTTGAGCATAATACGGCATTATATGTGGTTTCCTATTTCAGCATAATTTAGGTTTACGGTGTCTAATTAGAGTATAACTGTTTTTTACTGTCTAAGTTACAGTTCTGTTGTAACATGTCACTAATACCCTCTAATAAAGTCCAGTAAGGATCTAACAGTGATACATTTTAATTTAAAGTACAGTTCTGTTTTAATGTGTCTGTTTACCTCTAATTAAGTCTAATAAGGCTCTAATAAAGGGTCTAAAACTGTCTAATAGAAACATATTATTTCTATTTTTTTGTCTAATTTGATACAAAGTACAGCTTGTTATGTCTTATTCATGTACTGTAAAATAAAATGCAACCCAACCCTTAACACAGACGGGACACGCTGTGGATGTTTCACTGGAGCAGATGGCTGCTCGTTGCGCTGCAGTTTCAGACAATCACATCCTATCACCTGATGCAATCATACTGTAATGTTATAATTAAAATGACAGACGAGTGCTACACCAAAGCTCTAAAACTTGTTTTGTCTTGCTCCCGCTGCTTTGGCGTTGCTATCTCTTTTTCTCAGAGAGCCAGTGGTGAGGGCGGCTGCCTCTAAATCCCAGCATGTTGGCAGCCTCTGATTGAATGGACTGTACAAAGCCCACTAAGCAGTGTTGCGATCCCCCTTTAGAGCTTTCATTATGGAACAGCATATTGGATTCTCTTCACAGGCTGTCTGTCTCTAGAGGCTACAATCTCTCCAGGAATGAACACACACACACACACACACACACACAAACACACACAGAGAGAGAGAGAGAGAGAGAGACACGCACAAAGCATCATACCAGACAATATGTAGACAACCCAGTAATAAATCCGATCTCATTCTCAGTGAATCTGTTTTCTTACAGTGCAGACACAATAAATGCACTCTGATACTGTACTGCCAGTGTTTCACATGACCTCTGCAGTCAGCGGCCTGCCTGCGGATCCGACAAGATACATGCATGCAGGTGAGTGCTCAGTTATTTGTCTAATCACATGCACACCTGTGCATTTATAGTTGGACCCACCACACATGATTCATTTTAAGCTTCAAAGGGGAGGTTATTGATAGTTAGTTTCATGTAAACCTAGAGCAGGGGTCAGCAGCATGTGGCTTTTTTTACCTCTCTCCAGTGGCTCCCTGTGGCTTTGACAAAAAACCATCTATGAAAATGAATAAAAGTTGTTTTTCTTTTAACATTTTAATTTTCATTTATCATTCTTGTAGATGCAAAAGTTGCATTGTAGCTTATGTCTTTATCTCATTGCCTTTTCCTCTAAATTTTGCTGCTGGGTAGTCTTGAGTCTCTGAGGGAAAATAGAGAATATAATACTAGTTGCTTTTTTTTGTCCGAAAATAGTGAAGGTTGCTGACCCCTGACCTTGAGCCTGGCCATGACAATAACAATAATTTTTGGTCAAATTTGACAGGCAAATTTGCTCTGCCAAGTCAAGCAATCCATCTCATTTGGATGAAGATGCAGTGCTGCAGGTCAGTGTTGTTTCCAATTACACACAAAATACTGGTCGAACTTTGGTCGCTGGGTTGGGCTGATTTGGCAAATGCTTTGGACAAAATTTAGAAATATCTGTGATAGTAGGCTAGTATGATATAATGATACTTCTCAATAAAAATCCATGTTTTAAATGAAATAATTTATTGACATACATACACACAGTAGAGATAAGGTAGATAAGGTATAAGTTGCAAGGCTCTCAAATTTAGTGTGCCTCGGCAAGTTTTTCATTCATCATTTTGAAAAAACTTGAGCCTTTTTGGCAAGGCTACTTCATACAGAAAAGCCATTTTTTGTTTGCAATTTTCACTTTCTCCCATTTCATTGCAAAAAATGCCCCAAAACATTACAACACCACAACAATTTTAGAAAAGCTGCCCTGAAATCAGGCATTTCAGGTCACAACAAAAAACATCCTCTGAAATCCTGGAAGGACTGTTTAATGCTCTTTTCTACAATATTTTTCTGGCAAAATAAAAAATCCATTTGTAGGACCTTTGTGGTGTCATTTGCAGTCACCTGAGATGCATAATGGTACGCCCCATTTCAGGAGCTGAAAAACCCCCCAACAGTTATTATCACTCATTAACAATAATTTGAGAAGCGACTGATAAAAAAAAAAAAACGATCCAAGTTTAATTTTGGTGAAATTAACACAGGAAGGAATTCTGTCATATGCTTTTCAAGCATGTATCTATACCTCACTGAGCACAGTGAACAGGTGGTTGAGAGGCTGACATCATCAGCTGATGCCATGGTTTCTTAGCAACAACACATAAAACTCAGCAAGTGGCTCTGCTTTGCGAGCTTCATCAGAATAAGGCAACTCGCCTCATGTTGTTCAGCCTTCAGAATGTGTGCTGTATACTGTAATTAGGCCCTAACTCAGTTAAAGGGAGAGAAGGATCTGTGCTGGGAATGTGCCACGAGATACACAGAGAGAGAGGTGCAGTTGTAAAGAGAAGTTTCAGACAGAAAGGACACACAGATTGTTGAATCAGTGTGTTCAGGATGAGGACATTTTGTGTTTACCTGTTACCTGAGCATCTGGGCATATGTTTATGATTACACTGCCATGATTGCATTAGTGTTTTGTTATGATGTCAGTGATTAGTTTGCACAAGTTTCGCTTCATATTGTATTGTTCTTAAAGGAGAAATCTGATATATATGTACAAATCATATGTAGTCAATCATAAAATTACCAAGATATGTCATCAGAGATCAAGGAGACATGTTCAGTTTAAATATTCTCTGCTGCTGCGGTGAAATTTTGACCAAAATTTAGGCAGGATTCACTGTTTTTGTTTGCCCATTTCATGTTAATTAGAGTTCAAATTAATGCTGAATAAGTAACTGTCTGTTTGTGAGTCATAAGAAATCAATAGTCTTGTAGAAGGAGTAGATGTTTATAACAGTTAAATTGAACAAAACGTTTGTTTTAAAGATAACAGACTTAAATATACATTGACAGACAATTGAGAGTTATAAACACTTCATCAGCTTACATTGTAGGACTCAACGTTGCTTGTTATTGTTGATTTATGATGTTTTGCACGTCTTGCACTCCTCCGATGTTCCTGCAGCCTGCCTGAGCTTCCTGACCGAGGTGACTGATTGTATATTCAATACAATTTAAATCTATTTAATATACGGTCTATGGCTCCAACTCCCCATTTGGACTTCTGTTCTCAATTTTGTGCGTACAATTTCTACATATTGCTCCTTTAAACAGAACAGGCTGGGATCTAGTAGGTATTTCGTTGCCAAATCGTGACATTCACTTCTCCACTGAAATGACCTGAGAGGCAAAGTGTACTGTTTCACAAACAAGACACGGAAGGCTTAAGTAGTTTCACAACATAAATCAAAATATCCCAAAAATCCTTTTAAGTTTAATGATTTATTGGACACATTAGAAATTAATCAGCAGTTATGAAAGATTTGCACAAGCTAGTTCATTTTGGCTACATTCAAATATTGTCATTTCAAGCTTGGGAAGATCCAAAACTGTCCAGCATTTCAATAAGTAGTGGTTGACAACACACACATTAAGATTAATAAGGCAATCTTATTGGCCATTTGCATACTGCTTGTGAAATACAACTCATCTGATTACTGTTGAATATGAGCTGCTCAGCATTTAGTGTTTATCACTCGCTTTGTTAGGCAAGGCAATATTCACACGCGGAGGCGCCTATTGAAACTACATTGGCATCTTAAATGAGGAAGTCGTCCTTACAGCTCATTTATATTTGCCTTCACTTCCAATAATGAAAGACACTTTGTGATGACTGAATATATCTTCAGGAAGAGGGCGCCTTTCTGTGTTTGTGACGTTGTCAGTTGTGACTCTGGACCACATCAGCTTTCAGTTTACACCTTCATTTCATTTTTAGAAATAAAATATATATTTTAGTGCCCAATGTGCTATCTTTTGGAGGTGCCCTCTTGGTATTTCTAGGAATTTTCTTCTGCTTTTTCTTGTTTTTTTTAACACCTACGGAAGAGGGGTAGTTGTAAACTCTCACTTGCCACTCACATAATAAAATTAAAACATGCTCATGGTTGCAAGAGTCTTTTACTATACAGGCACACATTCCGAGAGTACAGCCAAGTCCATAATTATTGCTCATGCACAAAAGATATATACATATATATATATATATATATAACAGCCATCAAGTCTCAAGTTTTTCACATAAAATAGTTAAAATATGTCTTATTCTTATTTTCAAGAAGTAAACTTGTGGTTTTTGCCAGTACACATTGAAAATCATGTGGTATCTCTAGATCTACAAGTTAATTTTCAAATTAAAACCCATATATCTCTAAATGTGGTTATTTGGAATTTGAATTTTTCTGATAAACCAGCTAAGCTTTCCTTCATGAGGAATTTCTTCTGCTTCTTGAAGCACTGGAACAAATTGCAGTTGCATGTTAGTTTGGCCCCGACACTGTTTTTAAATCCCATCTTAAAACATATTCTTATTCTTTGGTTTTTAACTCATTATGAGGGTTGCACTGTTCTTATGGCTTTGCTTTTATGGTTTTATGCCTGCATTATTTTAATTGTGTTGTATTTGTTTTTTGCTTTTATAGTTTTTATGTTTTTAGTGTTTTTATTGTTTCATTTTTTAATGTTTTTTTTTTTAAACTATATTTTATTGTACAGCATTTAGGTCAACTGTTGTTTTTAACACATTAATGCACCCATAATATTAATGCAAAAGCATCACTGAAAGTAAAACACAGGGAGAATTTCTCTGCATAAGTACTTTTACTTTCGATACTTTAAGTATAGTTTGCTGATAATAGGCTTGGTTTTGAGCACAGGACTTTTCCTTGTAGTGGAGTATTTTCACAGTGTGGTATTAAGACTTTTACTAAAGGATCTGAGTACTTCTTCCAGCACTGCTCTATCTAACACATAATAAATAACTATGATCCTGTTGTCCTGTGCTGGCCGAGGTGGGCCAGGGTCGACCCACTTGGAGCTCAGACCACCCAAATCACAGGGCTTCAACCTCACATACATCAAACCTGAATGACTGAATACCAGTCATTAACTGTTTTTAACAATTTCTGTTATGTGACCACTGAAAATAAAACATCAAATGTGTTTGGGTTGGATTGATCTGTTGACAAGAATTTAAAATAAAGATATGAAATATAACAGAGATTATTTTTATGAGCATGTTTTGCATGTTATCTTTATGTCTTTATATATTTTATAGGCTATATAATGCTGACAGAGAACATGGAAATGAAGCTTTCATTAAGGTGGAAAAATGCATTTGGTATTGTTTGGTATTTTTGTGTTGTATTTTTTGAAATAATGGTTAATCGATTGATTGATCAGTAATATTACCCAATATTGATTAAGGAAGGTGCTTATAATTTGGGACCCTAGTTTGGGTGTTGTTCTGTTTCTGATGGCAGCAGCAGCAGCAGCATTTTGAAGGCTGTCTAGGCCTCAACATCCCATGAGCCTCCTCTGTCTTTCAGTTTGTAGCAGCTGCACAGGGCAATGGGAGCTGCCTGTGGTTAGCCTCAAGTTTAAGTACTTGCAAAAGAAAGCATTTTGCCTTCAGTTTATCGACAGAAATATAACTTTAGTCGTCGTTCTCAGAACTGCGCCTCGACCCGCGTTGTTTCAACGTCAGGGGACAGATGAAGATGTTGATCGATCCCAGCTAACCTGCCAGCAGCCACTTCTCTCCGGTGAAGACCTGATGAAGCCTTTTGGACATGAAGTGAAGCCCTAGTGACAGCTTTACTAACCCTACATGACAAACTGAACAGTGAACTGTTGAACTGTTAAAGAACACGTGTGACACAGAGACTGAACTTTCTTCTTGTTTTTCGCTGATTAAATATCATCACAGGTGAGCCATTTACATTATTTGTCCGTGCTGTTTTGTTGGCTTGTGCATATGTACGCGAAGTTTTATGATTTCTATGAACTGCGTGTGTTTGGTTGTGTAAACAAACTGTGACAGGTGGTGAATTTCGCTCTGACGGCGCCATTATGCTGCTTCCGCAGGTGTGCGTCAGTACGTGATTACGCAGCCGCTGTGTCCTGCTGCATAAAGTTACTGTAGTGTCCGATGGGCTTGTTTGTTTGTTTTACTGCGTGTGTTTGGTGTTGCTTGTGTATCCATACGTGTAGTTTAACGTTGAAGCTGCTGGTGTTGTGTCTGCATGTGCAGGGCCAGTCTTGGTTGGCTAAGCTACTTGTAAAGTGCATTGAGCTTAACTTCCAGTTATTCTACATTAAAAGAAGCTTCACTACACTGAGAAATGTAATCATCATTCCAAGTTGATGCTAATGTCTGTCAAGTGGATAATTATGCATTAAGATCCACACTAATGTAAGGCTCCAACTAACAATTATTTTCATTTTCTCAATTAATCGATTAGTCTATAAAATGTCATAAAATGTTGGAATGGTGAAACATGCCCAAGATGACGTCCTGTCCAATGTCATGTTTTGTCCACAACTCAAAGACATTCAGTTAACAGAGTATAGAGACCAGAAAATATTTACATTTAAGAAGCTGTAATCAGACAGTTTTGATCCCCCCCCCCCTTTTATACATCTATCAATCTGATTGGCAGTTTAAAAAGTAGTATTTTTATGAGGCCCACTCTGTACCAGTACTGTAGCTATATCAATGTAAATTTTCATTGCTGGATTAATTGTCAACTATTAAATCAATTGCCAACTATTTTGACAATCAGCTTGAGTACTGAGTATATGAGAATATTTTCTAGTTTCTTTACTCGTTTTGGGTTTTGGGAAACGGGAAAAATATTTTCTGACATTTTATAGACCAAATAACTAATCAATTATTTCAGAAAATAATAGACAGATTAATAAACGATGAAAAAAATAGTTAGATTAAGCTACTCTGAAATATGCCAAGCTTTTCATATGCCATGTCTCCTGCTTTACCTCATTTTCACTCACCTCTTCCCTCCTTCATGTAGCCTACTGTATGTTTACTGTATCTTAAGTTAGACATTTGCATCCCCCCCACCTCCACACGCTTAATTTTATGTATTTTCAATAAGAGAACTTTACGACTGGAACGCTATTTGATTCAGGAAACAGTGACGCTACTGACACGCAATTAGTAACGCCACTACTTGACATGTCCAACACTGAACATCACTTTATTGGTACAATGGTCTCCAAATCATTATGGATCAGCTCTGACTTTACTTTCTAAAAATTTGGAATTATTATCTTTTCTTTTTTTTACTTTTTATCTCACGTTCTTTCTCCTTAACACACAAATACATTGCTTCCTTGTAGACAGTTCCCTCTATCATACATGACTATTCTACATGGCTTAATGTTAAGTCATGTTTATTATTTATTTGGGTCGACTTTGTTTTCTAACTTTTATTAGATCTATTACATTATTCTCAAACACAGTCAAGTATACCTTCTCCATGAAAAGTGGCCATATTGGGATGGTAAGAGTTGCTAATTAACTTGTATGTAAGAGCATCCTCTTACTCACATTAAAGATTAATCAGGGACACAGAAGGCAAATGAGCATTTCCTTGTGTCTGCAAAGTTAATGGCAACAAAGTAAGATTTTAAAATGACTACCACTCATAGAATGTGCTAATAACATGTGAGCAGAGTGATAAATGAGGCCAATTGTGGGCAACGCTACATTTTAATTAAGCAGCAGTCTTAAGCGAGCAGGCATCATTGTTAAAGTCAACTCTCCATTGCAATTATGCTGCTCTATTCATGTGTAACATAATGGCTTGATGACAGTTCTTTGTTGGCTTACAGTGGAAGCATAATTGTGTCCTTTCACACATAAAAATGGCACATCTCAATTTTCTCTTATGAGTAACACTCATCCAGTCATGAGGCAGCACTCACTGCAGCCATGAGGCAGAGACTACACCTT
This sequence comes from Lutjanus campechanus, assembly GCA_027495735.1. Lineage (NCBI taxonomy): Eukaryota > Metazoa > Chordata > Actinopteri > Lutjaniformes > Lutjanidae > Lutjanus > Lutjanus campechanus. The sequence goes on from JAJHUR010139051.1 coordinate 26,624, forward strand.
TAATATTTTATCCTGCCTGTGAACTGCAGTTGGATTTGAACTGTATGTTAGTGGTCAGATTTTATTAATGCAGCTGACCCCCTTAAATTAGAAATGTGTTACATATATACTCTGTACTAAACAGGGATATTAATGATTACTCATTAATAGATTGATTGCTGTTAAGAATTTAACCAATTAGAAAATGTATTAAATAATAATTAGTCAATAGTCTAGAATAGAGCTGGGGTGTTTTGTCAACACAATCAACGTAATTGCACCCGGATTCACCCGGAGGATAAGCTGCAGAGAGCGAGCCTCGCTTTAGTCACCTAAAGTGTGGGAGTATTTCAGACAGATGCAGCAGTGTGCTTTTCTATGAGCTTAGCAAACTGGGAATGGCTTTTTTACAGTAGTACAACGGTTCTGCACGAGCGTTGGAACTGAAGCACCAACTACAGAGCCCTCTGTCTTCCTGTAGCAGCAGCAGCAGCAGC
>JAJHUR010139052.1:0-11486 GCA_027495735.1 Lutjanus campechanus
TTTGTGTCATTTGCATAAATATGTAAGACACATTTCTGATTGCACAATACCTCAATGTCTTGTAGTTTTGATTTTCTCTGTTTAATGTCCACATTTGAGGTTTTACAGCAAATTTGGAAAGCAATCGGAAATACGCCAGTTTAAAGTGACACAAATGGCGAACTGTGACTGAAAACAATCAAATGTAGGCTTTAAAAGAAGAAGAAGGGATCAGACAGAGCTGAAGAGTGGGATTCACACAAAGCTCTGAGACTATGATCAAAGAGAACTTTCCCATGAGTGGAAGACCAGGGATCTGAAAATCTGATGATTTATATTTATTTGTGATGGTCTGCTTGGTTGTTGTTGTTTGTTCTTCTCTCGCAGGTTCATGTAACTGGTAGGCGGGGAAATTCACAGCTCAACAATGTGTCCGTGCATCATGTCTCCATCCTCCTCTGTAGAACAGAGGCCAGATATTTTCAAATTTCCACAAACCGATTTGAGAAAAAAAAAAAAAGCAGAAATTCCTTCTATCATCATTTATTACCAACGGAAGAAAAATCATTGAATTATGTAAATATGTGTCTACATCTCCAGCCCACTTCTTTGTGTGCATCTATTGAGTTCGCCTAACCGTCTGTCATATCTCTCCTTTGGAGCTGTTATCACATTATGCTACATTTACCAGATGTCTCTCCAGGCCTGACATCAAACAAACACGATCCTTTTACTGCGCCACACTTCTGGGGAAGCTGTTAACTGGTTCAAAGCCCTCCTGCTGCGGAGGGTAAGTACAGTACTTAGCAGGAGGCCAAAGCAGAGGCAGCAATATGAAAGGAAAATAGGGATCCAGTGCCATGGACATGAACTCTATATTCATTCAGTTATTTTTGACTATGTTGATTATGTTTCCTCCAAGTCTTTTTTTTTTTTTAAAGAACTTGGCTGGATTTATCATATGATAATATTTGAAGCTGTGTGTCCATGAAAAATCATGTGACACCTGTAACACCCACACTAACTATATATATATGGACAAGTTAAAAAAAAAAATGAAGTCAGTTTGTAGTGCTGTCAGAAGAATTTTATATTTCTTTTTTTCCCACCACCTTGCTCAACAGGAAATATTGACACTAGCTTTAGGAGAGAACTGTGCGTCACAGAGGAATTGATATTTTTATAACCTAACATGACTTGCTCCTCGTCCGTTTTCAGCAGTATAAGACCACAGAGAAAGACATGCTGTCAACTAACAAGTCAAGTCAAGGTACAGGAGCCGGCAGCGGCTCGGACAAAAAAAGTTGCTCTGCTGGAGTGGATGTTTGAAAATGAGGCAGTGGTGGATTTGGTCTCAGTATGTCCGCCCACACCGCTGCCTGCCTCGCCTCCCAACAGTGAGTGGGTGACTGTTTTGAAACATGCCACATTACGCTGCCAGTGTGGCTCAACTTATAGTTCGCTTTCTCAGATACACGAGTCAGTTCAGTCAAAACAACCACAGCATGAAATAATGGATGGATGATGATGATAAAACTACAACCAAAAAAGTAAATTACTGTCATACCCTCTACCTCAGCTTACCAGGCAGAGTCTCTCTCTTTGTATTTGTGTGTGTGTGTGTGTGTGTGTGTGTGTGTGTGTGTGTGTGTGTGTGTGTGTGTTGTATGTGTGCCAGAGGTGGAGCAGAGCTTCACCACCTGCAGCCATGCTTAATCAAGGCCTCTACAAAGAGCCAGCCCTGTACCTTACCAGAATGTAATGCTTGACTCAGTCAGTCTGCGTTTTCACGCTTCTTTACTAAATTTAGCTTCGTTCATTTACCCTGTCTCTGCTCTGCCGGCACTTCCGTCTTCTCCCCTTCGGCCCTGGTCTCTCCCCTTCCTGCCTCAAATCCTACACCTCTTCATCCATTCTCTGGACCTGCTTGCCACCTTCATTCAGCACAGCCTTCAGCCCCAGCTCCAGCCCTGTCCAAGCCCCAGCCCCAGTTAACTATCCTGCTCAACTCAGCCAGTCACACTCCAGATTCTCCACCAGCCATCTTTAAAATAAATAACCCTTAACTCCTACTCTTCTGCCTCTCTGTGTCTTGCACTTGGGTTCACCTGCTCAGCCTTAACAATTGCCGCAGCCAAAAAAAGTAGTTCAAGCTCAGTTAGATCAGATTAAAGAGCTCCACAATGTCAAGCTTGTGTTAGCCTTGTTAAACAGTGGTCCTAAGTGATTGCAGCATTGAATTAATGTTGTCAGTGTGGTGGTGGTGGTGGTACTGTGGTGGCAGAGGATAATATTGCCTTTGGAGTGCAGGAGTGAAGTACTGCCATGTGGGAGTTTGTTAAGCTGGGTGCTGTGGTGCCAGAGCCTGCATGTGTGAAATCAGGCCCCACAGAATATTGTGAAACATTCATCTGTTCTGCTCGCTCCTTCTGCTCCAGTCTACCAGCCTCCCATGCCAGCCAGCGCCTCTCTCCTCAACTGCTTTCATAAGCTCTTTTGTCTCACCATACAAAGGCAATCCCTCTTCTCATTTTCCCAGTCCATTGTGTGCAACAGGTCCTTTTATGTCCTTTGTCACTGCCTGGGCTTTGGTCCATTTCCATCTTTTCTGCAGCAGCAGATATTCTAGGGAACAATAGAACAGAACCTTCATCGAGATGGCTCTTTTTGGGCAAAAAACATGTTAATTACGAGCAAAAGTTTCCACCTGGTTGATTGGGAAGCACAGCGTTGCTGTTTTTTTACTGCAGGTGTCTATGCAGGTGTCTATGTCATGCCAAGTCATTAATGTTATAGATAAAAGAATATATAATTCCTATTTCTGTGGAATCTGACACCTACTCAGATTTAAGAAAATTCAAGCATCATAAAAGTCAGTAAACAAACATTTGAGGCAACTGATGTGACATCTTACCCGTGGCTGTGGCCTGCGGGAGCTGTTCAGAGGCTGTCAAAAATATAAAGCAACCCACACACATTATGCAAATGACTGTTATGTCACATACATGAAGCCAATTAGTCTAAAGAAGTTGTAAACATGGCAACTGACATTAAGATAGCCATATGTTTCTAATATTCATGAGCATAAGACCTCTAATTATAAGTTCACTATGTATCATTCATCATCTTAAATAGCAATACTTTTTTTTACATTCAATAATACTGTGATATAAACATACACACAAATATAAAGACTTTTGTTTTGCTCCCATTTTTCCAACACAACCTCACACCTACACGACAGAATAGATCGACTGCCAGTTACTTCCAAAATAACTTATTACTGGTGGAAAGTACCAGAAGCATCAGGCTTACCACACCTTAATTACGTTACGTAGGGCACGTACTCATGTGACTTTACACACATGGTTTACATTGTAAATCAGTTGTAGCTTGGTTAGGTTTGGGGACAAAAACTACTTTGTTAGGTTTAAGCAAAAAAAACCCTACTTGGTTAGGTTTATGGGTTAAAATAACTTTCAAAATTTAAGTCACTCAAAACTTCAAATAACTCTACATTTACTTTCTGTTTCACACAGGACTTGAACCCTGCTCTCCCAAGTAAAAGTCCTGTATTTGTTTGTGCTATCTCCTGGTTTCCTTATGCTTCTCCTGGCATACTTACTATGTCCGTAGGGGTTGCCACCTAAGAAAAAAACAGACATATCAGTCAAGAGTACAAAAAACATAATTTCTCTGTGGACAAAACAGATACTGGAAACATTCCTCAGAGATTTTGGTCCATCTTGACATGATAGTATCGCGCATTTGTTGCAGATTTGTTGGCTGCACGTCCATGATGCAAATCTCCCATTCCACCACATCCCAAAGGTGCTTTATTGGACTGAGATCTGGTGACTGTAGAGGCCATTTGGAGTTCAGTGAACTCACTGTCATGTTCCAGAAACCAGTATGAGATGATTTAAGCTTATGATAATGCATGATATGGCACATGATCCTGCTGGAAGTAGTCATCAGAAGATGGGTACACTGTGGTCATAAAGGGCTGGACATGGTCAGCAACGATACTCATGTAGGCTGTGGCATATCCCCCACACCATTATACCACCACCACCAGTCTGAACTGTTGATACAAGGCAAGCTGGATCCATGCTTTCATGTTGTTTATGCCAAATTCTGACCTTACCATCTGAATGTCGCAGCAGAAATCAAGACTCTCCAGACCAGGCAACGTTTTTTCCGATCTTCTATTGTCCAATTTTGGTGAGCCCGCGTGAATTGTAGCCTCAGTTTCCTGTTCTTAGCGGACAGGAGTGGCACCTGGTGTGGTCTTCTGCTGCTGTAACACATGTCCTTTAAGGTTTGATGTGTTGTTTGCTCAGAGATGGATGGTCTTCTGCGTACCTTGGTCATAACAAGTGGTTATTTGAGTCACAGTTGCCTTTCTATCATCTCAATCAATTTTATCACCAACAAGGCATTTTCGCAGTAGATCAGCAGTTTCTGAAATACTCAGACCAGCCCGTCAGGCACCAACAACCATGCCACGTTCAAAGTCACTAAAATCACCTTTCTTGCCCATTCTGATGCTCGGTTTGAACTTCAGCAGGTCGTCTTGACCATGTCTACATGCCTAAATGCATTGAGTTGCTGCCATGTGGTTAGCTGATCAATGAGCAGGTGTACCTAATAAAGTGGCTGGTGAGCATATAAATATATATGTTCTTTTATTAAAAAGTAAAATTAATAATACAATACTGTTACTATTTAAGATAACTTAGGTCTATACCCTATAACTGAGTAATAATGACTAGGCATGAAGCTGTTAAACAGACCGGTTAATAATAGGAAACAAGAAATGAACACAATAGGAGGGTTAGCCACACAGACACAGCTGCATTCGCTCTGCAAAGACATTAAATGTATTACTGAGAAAAATCACACTTGAACAAGCTGTGCAGCCGAAATCCCATTTAGCCATTTAATATGGAAATCCACAGCCCACATATGGCCTCATCAGGGTGCCGTGAAACATAGCCACTTTGACAGACACACACACACACTTAAGAGAAAAAAAAAATCCAGAGATGTTTAGAATGCAAGCGTGTTTCATTTTATAAATGCAGCATAATTACACAGGAATGTAGGTATGATTGGCAGCCCCAGCAGCGTGGAATGTGTGGTAATTATGAGTTTGAGGAAGAGCGATTTTATGAATTTAAAGAAGAATGATGCTGACAAAAGTACTAGATACTTTTCTTGCTAACTCTTAAGTGAGGTTTCAGGGGATGAAAAACAGTTTAAAAAATCAAACCGTGTTCAACATATCTTTAGCTGTCCCATAAGCACGTGAAGATGTGGCAGCCGTCACCCCAGAGAACAATGCAAAATCTGGAATTAAATTTGGGGGTAGATGGATCAAGCCACAAAACCAGCAAGAAATGTATCCCAGTGAAATATGACAGTGACAAAAACCTACGCACAGGACAAGTACAAGCAAAAAGCAACATGTACCACCTGAAGACAAACCCATATCTCTGGAGTGAAACAATACAACAAACCATTAGACACTTATATAATTTCTTTCTGGCCCACGGCAGCCTGATCAATTTCTCATGTGGCCCCCATGAAAAATAATTACCCACCCCTGCTCTAGATTAACCTCCTTGCCGACATCAGATAATCTGACTCCACAGAGGCTTTTAAATCCAAATTTAACACCATGGTTTAACTTTCACGCAGTACTTATTCTTTGATTAGTCCAGGCCTCACACCTGTTCAAATTATCCTTTAATATGTTACTTAACTTGAGCACGTCTGTCCATCCTGGGAGAGGGATCCCACCATTGAGGCTCTACTTGAGGTTTCTTTGATTTTTTTTCCCCATTGAAAGTCTTTTTTTGGGGGGAGTTTTTCCATTACCCCAATTGAGGGTCTAAGGTCAGAGGGTGCCACAAACTGTACAGATTGTAAAGCCCCCTTAGGCAAATTGTGATTTTGGGCTACATAATTTGACTTTACTTGATTCTTACTTGTTCATTTTGTCCCGTCCTACTGTGAAATCTCTTGAGCATTTGTGCCGTCATTCACAACATCAAACAAAATGTTTCAATTATAAACACAAAAACTGCAACAACGGAGAATCATTTGTTTGAAACATATTGTGGCAACACTCTTATTTGAAGGGGCGCACATAAGACTGTCAGTCAACAGTCAAACATTCATAAAGACTCCTTCATGTCATGACACAGCTATGACAGTGTGATGTGTCATTCTGTCAAACATGTCATCTTTGATGCAAAGTTGGCATTGTTTGAAATGTCACTGTTGTGACAAATTGACATTAACCAATATAACAACCTGTCAATGTCTTTGCTATGACAACCTGACATTACCATTTTATATTTTGAAATTACATCATACTGTCATATGTGGTTGGTTTTGACACTGTGGCTGTCATGAGACCATTCTAAGTGCGTCATGAATATTTTCTTTTACCTCAAGTAAAGCGGTACATTTTGGACTTGTCAATGAGATGTCATATCCTGGACTTAAAGTTAAGTGGCCATTTGGACTTGTCGTAGATGTTATAAGGGCAGTTGCACATGGTTATATACCTGTATAGTATATACAATTTATAATAGACTATAACTTCAAATATACTGAACAAGTCCCTCAGCAATGATTCTACACAATGCATTTTTGTGAAACAATACAATGATGGAAATATGGCCAAAAAGAATAAATGCTCACTAGACTACAGTGATTGAAAGCTATCCTGAAGCTATGTCAACATACACACGGTCTGGAAAATTGCAGGGATTTCCAACGTTGGTGTCAGGTCATAACAACCCAAGAAACGAGCTGCATCCACAAAAAGATATGACCAATAATGTTTTATGAGGAGATAAAAGCAGTAAAATGAAACACGAAGAGCTGCAGTATGAGCCTCGTCTCAGTTCTGGGCATCCGCACTCTCAAACAGCATTATATATATATATTGTATGGAGGAAATGAAATGGAGCTGAAAGCCTCTCGGAATGCTGCAGGACACTTCCATCATCCTTTAGTAATTATTCCAGCTTTTATTAGCGCCTCAGAGGTGCACCGCTGTGCACCGACAGCCCACGACTGAAAATGAGTTTAATAGCAGCAAATATGGGGGCGAGAAAGATGAGAAATGTTTTTCATTTTCCTTGTCAAAGGGTGTTTAATTGTTCAACGTAGAAAATGGGTTTAGGTAGGACTGCGATCATGTCTGATGTGAGAAAGTTCAGCTGACCTCCTTTATGAGTTTGGGTGTGAGTGTGAGCGTACTGATTCATTAGCACAGGGCGGACAATAAGCAGAAGAGTGATCACTTTCTCTGCTTTCTAATTTGCCTCCCTGTCTGCTGGAATTAATTAAATATTTTTGATTGGACAGATTTTCAGAATGATCCTGTTTGCCCCAAAACGTTAATAGGTTATGTGAAGAGTGGAAGCCGTTATAAAATCTGGTAATGGTCCAGAAAACAGGACTGTTGCCTCTGCAAAACAAAATTGATTTGTGAGCACTGCTTCCCCACAGACTGCAAATTGTGACGCTGGCCACATTTCACAAGCGCTTGTTACTTGTAGGCTGCAGATTGGTTTTTGAGTCCTTAATGGCTGATGGTAATGCATGGGTGTCACAAGTGTGAGGTTTGACGTTCTCAGTAGTGAAACGTGTCAAAATGACAGAGAGGACATTATTCTACGCTACAAATCATAACTTGAATGTTGAAAATCTGCTAATGGCAGATATGAAATTGGTGAAACTGCAGAGAAAAGGCTAAACATCTGAGAATGTGAGATAGAGATGCAACAGACAAGGGCCACGGGCTGGAATCTTGCTGTGTCTACCTACTATGTTCTCTGCTACAGTGCTGCAAAAGTTGACAGTGAACACTGGAACTGTCTGTCTCTGAAAGAAAAATGAGGCCGTAACTTAGTCCAGCCAATGCCACAAGCAAACAGCACAGAGAGGGAGTGGGGGTTACTGGACGTACATTCACCTGCAACTCATCAGGATTTACAGCACAGGAACGGGTCAAAGCCAACAACACAATCAATTCACCTGTATCTTAACAACACAGTACTGTTTCCTCAGTAATTGTACAGGCCTGGTCGGCCACCAGGCCAACGAGCACCCCTGCCAGGCCAATCTCGATTCATTTGGAAATCAACACAGTATTTACCCCATTTCCTTGGGGAGGCATACCCGAAATCAAGCCACTTATGCCTGAGACTGCAGGGATGAGAGGGTTGGGAGGCCCAGAGTGTGAGACCTTAGAAACCCCTGCTGTGAAACAGCCGCAAACTATCAAGTGCCAATTTCTCCTCGTAGCTGGTGCGTGCTGGTACGGAGAGCATTCTCATTTCTGTAAGTGAATATCTTTGCATATCTTGCCTTTAATGCACAACGTACGACTCCATGGCAAAGTTTGTCTGTTGCTGTTTGTAAAAGCATCGTTCAAAAATTGGCCCCTTCTTCCCAGCTCAACGGTGAGCCAGAGAGATGCAATCATTTGCAAATACTTTCCGACGTATCTGCAGCTGAATACCGTACAAAGACAACTCTTAAACGTTAAACTGAAAAACTTTATTGTTTTTTGTAAATAGACACTAATTTTGAATTTTAAGTGTCAAAAACATGTTTGGAGCATTCAACAGGTGAACGGGTCAAAGCCAACAGCACAACCAAATCACCCGTATCTTTACAACACAGTAGTGTTTCCTCTGTAATTGAACAGGCCTTGTTGGCCACCAGGCCAACAAGCACCCCTGCCAGGCCAATATTGATTCATTTGCAAATCAACACAGTGTTTACCCCATTGCCTTGGGGAGGCAGCCCTGAAATCAAGGGGAAAAAAAGATGCCACTTATATCCAAGACTGCAGGGATGACAGGGTTGGGGGTCCAGAGTGTGACACTTTAGAAGCCCCTGCTGTGTAACAGCCCCAAACTATCAGATGCCAGTTTCTCCTAGTAGCTGTGCAAGCTGGTATGGAAAGCGTTCTCATTTCTGTAAGTGAATATCTTTGCCATGGAGTCATACGTTGCACATTAAATCTAGAATATGCAAAATTTGTCTGTTGCTGTTTAGAAAAGCACCATAATTTGCCCCTTCTCCCCAGAGGAAGTGTCACCACAGTATTGTGAGTTTACAGAGGGAACTATGAAGGAACTGAACATAACCAGGCTTTCTTTGCATGTGCCACTGGAGGAAAAGTCAGGGAATCACTTAATATTCATCCTTTCTGTTATATGCATATCCTTAACAACATTTGTGCCAATCTGTCCAGTAGATGTTGAGATATTTCACTGGATGAATGAAAACTATGACCTGCTGGTGGTGCTAAAATAAAGGTCTGAGAGGCTCATCCTCTGAGAAACATGGCAATGGCAATCGAGCCTTGCAGCCAAAACACTGACTGACTGACATCTGATGTACTGTTTGTGATTCGTCTCTCTGTTCTTTTTTTCTGCATTTATTTTTATTCTTTGTTCTCACCACGTGTCCTGTATCTCCACTTGTTTCCCTCTTATCTATTGTTCACTTTGTTCTTGTCCCAGCGCTCTGTGAGCTCTTTGTTCTTAAGCTGGAGCAAAGGATGAGGATAGTCAGGTAATTCACATATTTTCTGCTCCGGCAGTTTAATTTTGAGTTGAATTATTGTTGATATAACAAGTGAACACATCAGCATAGATATCTGCAATATTGACCAATTAACTTGCACAACCTCAATTCCAAAGAAGTTGAGACGTTTTGTAAAACGTAAATAAAAACACAATGCAAAGACAAGATATTTCATGTTAAACTGATAAACTTTATTGTTTTTTGTAATTATACTCTGATTTTGAATTTGATGCCTGCAACACATCAGGAAAAAAAAACACCTGCTTGGAACATTCGACAGGTAAACAGGTTACTTGGTAACAAATGATAGTATCATGATTGGGTAGTAAAGGGGCATCCTTGAAAGGCTCAGTTGTTCACAATTTATTAATTTCCCCATCTACAACTCCATAATATCATTGAAAGATTCCGAAAATGCGCAGTAATCTCTGCCTGTAGGGGGGCAATGCTGAAAACCAGCACTGAGTCTGGGTGACCTTTGACCCCTCAGGTGACACTGCACCAAAAAACTGCCTTAACAATCCACATAATAGCCCCATTGATTGGAGCAACATATGCTGCCATCCAGACAACATGGCTTCATAGTAAAAGAGTTCAGGTACTAGCCTGGCCTGCCTTTAGGTCAGAACTGTCTCTTACTGAAAATGTGTGGTGCTTTAAGAAGCACAAAATATGACAACAGAGACCCTGGACTGTTGAGTACTTGAAGTCTTAAATCAAGCAAAAATGGGAGAAAGAATTTTCCTTTAGAAAAGTTCAACAATTAGTGTCCTCAGTTCCCACGCTGTCCCAACTTTTGCAACTTTGATGTTGCAGACATCAAATTCTATAAAATATCTCATCTTTGTACTGTATTCAAGTGATTTAGGTCAAAGTTTTTGCAAATCAAAGTTGTTGTTTTTTTACATTTAACCCAACATCACAACTTTTTAGGAACTGAGGTTGTAAAATTACATGCATGTATAATGTAGCAGGATGACGTGCTTTCCCATGGGTGAGCGTGCTGCATTGCTCTCCCCCACCTTATTATCCAATTGGCACCTGAGGCCACCTTATTTAGGGAAGCAGTGTTCCTCTCGCCTTCCTCTTGCTCTTTGGCTCTGAGGCCCGCCCACTTCCAGGTCGCCTCACTTCCTCCTTCTCGCCACCGCCTGTGCAGCCGTCGGGTGGTCGGACGCGGCGCCTACGGGGCTGGCTCGCCGGTAATCCGCCATCAAACGTGCTCGTGGTCAGCCATGTTTTGCCACTGCAGGTGGGAGACCTGAAGCGCTCCGACTCTCTCCAGTGTGTACGTCAGTGATGCTGCCTGATCGATGCTAATTGGTGAGGCCCATGCTGCCCAACCTCTCCACCTCAGTATCAGTTCTTTTAATATTGATTTAGTTTCTTATATTTTCATAACAGATGCTAATTGGTGTGCGGCGTGATGCTGTCTGTGAAGATCCGCTGTTGCTTTGCTGCATGCTTTACTGCACGTTTTGCTTACTTTGCCTACCTGGCCTGTGCTGCTCGCATCATTAACACCTGTGCTGCTGGTTTTATGCTGTTGGGCTTTGCTCGTGCTTACTAAAAGCCTACGGCGTGGCTGGACGGGATGTTTTGTGTCCACTGACACAACTGCTTCACCTCCATTTAGTAGCTCCTTTCTTTCTTTTTTGGGTTAATTTTTCATTGACAGTAATTTCTTTTGTTTCTTACGGTGGCGGTCCTGGTGTCCTGGTGGTGGGGTTCCCCTTTTTTTGAGTGTGTGTGCTGTGCGACCCCTCCTCATTTATTTGGTTTTGGTGCTTGAGTGACACGAGCGAGTGGGGTGCTCTTCTCCCTGGGTTCCTTCACCTCCCCGTCCTCCTAGTCTCCTCCACTGGTAAGCTCCAGCCCTGTTTTGG
>JAJHUR010139053.1:0-12334 GCA_027495735.1 Lutjanus campechanus
GGTCTGCGCTGGACTGGCTCTGACAGGGCTGACAAGAAGAAATCTAGAAACTTTACACGGCCTTTGTGCTGTTCTAACATCTTCTCCACACCCTCAGATGTGGACTTGTCCAAGAAGAAAGACACGGCCAGGAGGAACTCCTGCATCAGCTGAGAGTGGAAGGAGAAGACACGTCTATCTGACTGGTCACCATCTACTCGCAAGAAAACACCGACTGAGGGCAGAAACTCTTGAAGACCAAAGGAATCCAGTTCCTCTTTGGTACACCTCAAATTCTGGTCAAGAGAGCAGTGAGACGCCATCTTGCCGAGGGACAACACCAATTCTCTGCTGCAGGCCTCGTCCAGTGAGAGCGTCTGAATCAGGTGGACCAGGATATCTACATACAGCTGAGATAACGTCTCAGGGAGTTTTGCTCCAGCATCCATCAGAGACTTGTAAATAGAACACACTGTCCAACAAAACCTCGGGGAGGTGCAGATGTCATAAAAACCAAGAGTCCTCTCCATGTGCATCAGTGCTTTGTTGGCAGCAGAAGGTTCAGTAAGGAACCTTTTAAAGTAGGCCTCTCTTTGTGGCTTCAGAAAGCCCAAAACCTCCACCCGGGTGCCCCTCAGAAACTGCACACGTCCTGTCGGGCGGGTCACCACCACAAAGGCAGCTCCTTTCAACAGTGATCCACGAAGCAAGCTGGCCACTACACAGGACAGTGAAGACGCCTGGCTGGGGTCAGAGCAGAGGGTGTGGATGGGCGGGTCCAGGCTCTGTTCAAGCTGATCCAGATCATCAAAAACAAACAACACATCCTCAGGCTTCTGCAGAACCAGGGGCATGGACTCAGGAGGGACATGACGGTGATGGTGGAGCAGTAACGTCTCCAAGGAGAGTGTCCCATTGAGAGAATTTAACTCCCTCATCCGGAAATGGAAAACATAAGAGAAGTTTTGAAGGTGTTCTCCTCTTGCCCAGTCCACGACGAGCTTCTCTAAAGCTGTTGTTTTACCTGATCCTTCAGGACCAACCAGTATGACATTTTTGATTTCACCAGACAGAGCAGTGCGGATGGCATGATCAAGGGAGGGCAAGTTGTCTTCCTCATTTCTGTCTGTCTCCTGAGCTTCAGAAGTCAGCGGGGATATGTACTTATTGTTGTTTATGACACTGACTGACAGCTCTCCACCAAGAAATGTCAGCATGCTCTTTGATGTCAGGAACTTTGTCAACACCGTGTCTTTGTCCATTGCATAAATCACTGCTGTGACAACAAGTAAAACATAATTGTGACACGACAGTCTACAGGCAACATGCCATTCATGTCTGCAAATAAATTACAGTGTTATGATCTTTACTTCTTTACTTTGAAAGCCGTCTAATCACATGTCTTACAAGATACAGTACACTGCATGTTGTTATTTGCCAAAACACGGATGTAAAAAGTACAGTTACATACCTTCTTACTTTGTGTCATAGAGAAAATAGTATCTGTAGAAAACAGACAGATTTGTGTTGCAGTGGTGGGTTTATGTCCACACTGAGAGTGCAGCTGAAACCACGAGCAGCTGAAAACAGGAAGTATAATGTGATTTTAATCCCTGAATGCTGCCTTACAGGGTGTGCCTCAAGTAGCTTGAGCAAATAGATAGATAGATAGATAGATAGATAGATAGATAGATAGATAGATAGATAGATAGATAGATAGATAGATAGATAGATAGATAGATAGATAGATAGATAGATAGATAGATGTGGGCATGAGAAATTTATTTTTTTTGTTTTGATGTTTTACAGTGTACCCTGCATGCCACATGCAGATTGGAATGATGGTAACAGCAAAAGTAGAAGAACAACATAAACAACATGTACAACACTGAGTGAATAAAGATACTGTTTAATATAAAAGATTCAGTTCATTACCAGTGAACACAGCATTGACCCCTTTCAAAATAAGGGTCTGATAATGGTTTAATAGTAAGCAAAATGCTTTGAGTAGTTTGTTTCTGTTGGTGTTGGTGAGCACTGTGCAGTAACATGTGGAACAGTAGAGGGGGATGAATTCTATGGAAATTAATTTTAAATAAAATTAAAATATAAAATGTTCTGATATAAAATATAAAGCCATATATGAAGCTCCCATGTGACCTACATGTCTTGATCGTTACATTTTTTGTCATTGAAGAAGCCGGGTAAGTGTACAGGTGAGTGAGGCCAGGCCAGGCCAGGCCCGGCATGGCTCCTGTGGCCGGCCGACAGCTTTTGAGTGAACTGAATTCCATGTCTGTTTTATTATCACCCAATAAAAATAGCACACAAAGGATCATGCAGCTGGATGCTTCTTTATTTTTAAACAGAAACTGTTTTTTAATGTGGCATCAAACACAAGGAGAAAGGAAATAAACAAATGGCACACACATTGGCTCAATCATGCAGTTGGCTTAATGTAGGTTCCAGAGATTCACGTAAAGGTTTAATTTGACTGAATAAAGAGCCTGTCATGGGTCTCCACTGTCTTGATGTAAACTGGTGTCTTTTTCTGCTGGTGGGTGTCAACCACGACAGCTGTTGAGAAAAGGAGAGTAGAAAAATCACACACAAACACACACACAGTGCGGTGGCCTGGTAGCTCAGCAGGTAGAGCACTCGCCCCCGTGTACGGAGGCTGTTAGTCGTCTGCAGTGGCCATGGGTTCGACTGCGGCCACTTGCTGCGTGTCATCCCCCCAATCTTTCTCCCCCTTTTCTGTCCTCACATCAGCTTTCCTATTACAATAAAGGCATAAAAGCCCCCCAAAATATTACACACTGTGAGCTGTCATAACAACACTAATGTCAGTAATTATAATGGTGTTATCATCAGTTGAAAATACAGTAATGTTATTTACCTTTGGTGGGCACTGTTTGGATGCTGACAACAGAGTCATGTCCAAGTCTGTCAGTGAGAAATCAGAAAATACACCGTAAGCCCTAATGTACTAACAAAGTTCATTATTTTAAAATTCAAATCACTCACATTATTAGACAACAAAAATAAAATTCTGACACATCATGAAAGTTTTTTCCTGATACCTTAATATATATTTGCATTCATGTACCCCTGTACATATTTATTTTCTTTTTAAATTTTCTTTTCTTTTAATATATCAATGTTATGATCTTCAGATGAATTTTTTTGTTTAAATTTGATTTATATGTGCTGTTTCTTTAACTAATTGTCTGCATATTGTCATGTTGTGGTTAATAAAATAAAATAAAATAAAATAAAATAAAATAGTTGACAGATCTTAGGTAGCTGTCTTGTATGCAAGAACAGAACAGGGCAGGGACCCTAATGTTTTTTTTTTTTTTTACAATATAAGCTGATAAATAATTTACTCGATTCTGATTGGACAATTACAGCGTTATAAGGTCTGTTATTTCTGTATAACAGACCGTTGCTATGGACGCTGTTCTGATCATAGATTCTGGATGAACAGTACAATCATTAAATCTGGAAAATAATTTTAAAAATAAAAATTTATGTCAAATTATTGATTTTTTCAGTAAATAACCATGTTAGAAGCAGGATAATGAACAATGAGCAGGTCACTTTAAAAAAATATTTGTATGTTTCTATTTATGAACAAATTGTTACTGGAAAAGGTCAGTTTGTTGTTGAGTGTGAAATTGGCCCTGTGGTCAAAAACAGCCACTACAATCGCCAAATGTCAAAATAACTTTGAAACAAAGTTTGCTTTTAAGAAATATTGCACCTTCTGCGATTTGAAAATTTTAGAAAGCCATATTGTGATTTCGATAAAATCTCAACTTTGCAGCCCTAGCTGCTACTAAATGCTGCTTTCAAATGGAGCCCGCTGGTTAAGCAAAATAAGTTGCTTTGAAAGTTCAATTCACCCTTCAACATCCCAATGAATTGTTTTAAAGGTGCTACTGCATACATGCATACATCCACAACTTTTAGAAAGGTGCCGAATAAAAGCATAACTTTTCCTAAAAAAAAAAAGTTTTGTTTATCTCAGTGTAAGATGTGTGATGTATGGTTCCTGGGGAACCACTGGATTTCAATGGAAGACGGTAGGGGGAGTGCGACCTCTAGTGGCTGAATGTTATCAATGTTATCAATAGCACCTGTAACTGACACAGAACCACATGAATAAACCATTTGCTCAGTTACTATGATTAAGACAATAAATATTACGCTTGTCACTTTTTTCATATTATTAAGCTGACATGTACCTGCATAGTATCTTAATTACTCAAAATTTATGACGACTATAAATAACAACAATATGTTTCAGCAGCCAAAACCTGATGCCTGGTTGCCACCCACTTATAAAAGTTAGTGTTGAGCCCTGCAATAATAATAAGCCTTAATTAGCTTCTAATCAGTGAGTTATTAGGTGATGAGAACTTGACACTGCTGGACTCTTAAATTACAACTCACCTCGCCTCCTCTCCCTCCAGCAGTTTCCTGTAGGTGGAGATCTCGATGTCCAGGGCCAACTTGACGTTCATGAGCTCCTGGTACTCTCTGACCTGGCGAGCCATGTCCTGCTTGGCCCTCTGCAGAGCCAGCTCCAGGTCCCTGATGCGAACCTTGGCATCCTGCACGGCTGCCTCCCCACGGTTCTCCGCCTCAGTTATCTGGCCCTCAAGGCCGGCACGCTGAAAAAAGGTGCAGAGGTAGATGGTGTAAGCATTGAGTAAGATCTGGGCATGTCAGTCACCACCTTGAAATAATGATCGGAGATATTTAATTGAGGATGTGCCATTAAAACTTGTGGTAACAGCCAAACCAAAACAGCTATTAGACAATGTGGCTGTTAGATAATAATTAGGAGTTTAGTAAATAGCTTAATGCTGCCTGAGGAGGAGGTGTGTTGTTTTTGCTCATAAAGTTGATGTTTTTATTCCTTTGTCAGGAAATTAAACTTGATGCGTGCATTATCCAGCAAATTTAAGACCAAACAACAAGTCCATTTGCCTTTGACTTTTAACCTCTCAGGCTCGCTATGAAGCTTTCACTAACCTGTGCCTTCACAGCCTGGATCTCATTCTGCAGGCGGCTGATCATTCGGTTGATCTCAGATATTTCCCCCTTAGCGTTCCGCAGCTCACTGCCATATTGGTCTGCCTCAGCAGTCATCTGATCAAACTGGTGCCGGCAGACATCAAACAGAGGAACAAACATGGAAGATCAGTAACAATCAGGTTTGACAAGTGTGGTTTCTGTCAAAAAGACAGTAGATTTATGAGCTTTGGTTTACTAGTGACCCCTTCCATATCTCTAGTTTTA
Source organism: Lutjanus campechanus (assembly GCA_027495735.1). Lineage (NCBI taxonomy): Eukaryota > Metazoa > Chordata > Actinopteri > Lutjaniformes > Lutjanidae > Lutjanus > Lutjanus campechanus. The sequence continues at coordinate 5,290 of JAJHUR010139053.1, forward strand.
AAGAGAAACTTTTATCATATTTTAGCACATAAACAGCAACATGTAATGATATATTTTAGTCCTTCACCTTGGTCTTGTGCCAGCTTTCAGCTTCTTCACGGCTGCGGGTGGCAATGTCCTCATACTGAGCTTTAACCTCAGCCACGATCTGATCCATGTTCAGGCCACGGGAGTTGTCCATCTGCACCACCACAGAGGTCTCCTTCAGGCTGTTCTGCAGCTCACGCAGCTCCTTTTTTTTTTTTTAAGAAAACAACACAAACAACAACAGTAAGAAGACAAAAATCCAGGATACAAAACACCCTCATACTGTATACACGTTTTAAATTTTGATCTCATATCTGAAGATTTTCAGTAAATGGTTACATACCGCATCATACACAGCCCTGAGGAAGTTCAGTTCATCGCTGATGAGAGACACTTGGTCGTCGAGGTCCACCTTGGACAGATACCCCGCATCCACATCCTGCAAAACAAACAATCTTTTCTCAATGCTTAAAACTTTAAATTTGGTAGACAAAAAATGATTCAGCTTTCCCAAAAAGTAAAATTATTAATAAATGTTTGGGCTGGAGCGCTTCCTGGATTCAAATTGAGTTTGTTTGCGGTGTTCTTTATATAGGGATACATGTGTTCTCACAAATCACAAAAAAGTCCTCTGTTTGGCACTCCGTTTTAAAAGAATTAAAATGCCAAAACAAAACCAGTTTGACTCCCTGATGAGGGCGAAACAAGTTAGTTTGTTTTAAGGTCCAACATGCTGCGACAATAAAGACATCTTAAATCTTTTAAAACAGAGTCTCTTTAAGTTTTTGTGATTTTTAAGGAAAATTGTTAGTGGAGAAACTGCCCGTAGAACTGTGTAATGTAGTGAGATTTAATACAAATGCTTCAGAGCTTTCTTTGATTGAAATCTTTCATAGCCATCAAACTGCATACTTTACCTTCTTGAGCATGACAAATTCATTCTCTGCATCGTTTCTCTTGTTGATCTCATACTCATACCTGAAACAACCCACAGATATCTGATTACTCCTGCAGATCTTATCAGTAAGCTCTTACTTCACATGTCTAAAAATGTACTCGAGTTCACAGACTGACAGTAACAGAGGTTCAGTTGCTTACTTTGTCTTGTAGTCGTCCACATTTTTGTGCATGACATTGTTCTCCATGTCCAGTCTGTGTCTGTCGTTGTTGAGAAACTCCAGCTGTCGTTGCAGGTTGGCGATGTAGGACTTCAACATGGGCTCAACGTTGGAGGTGGCGGTTGTCTGCTCCTGCAGCAGCTTCCACTTGGTTTCCAGCATCTTGTTCTGCTGTTCCAGGTATCTTACCTTGTAGCACAAGAGGTTTTATGAGTCATTTTTTCTTAAAGTTCAAAGGCAAAAATGTATCCAAAAGGATAATCAGGATTATCAAAATGAAAATTTTAGTGAAACTTCATCCTACCTTGTCAATGAATGTGGCAAATCGGTTGTTGAGGCTCTTGATCTGCTCTTTCTCCTGGTTGCGAACAGCGTGGACCGTGGGGTCGATGTCTATGTTCAGTGGTGTCAGCAGGGTCTTGTTGACGGTCACAGCTGTGATTGGGGGCGCCTGTGCAACCCCAGTGCTCATCCTGGACATGGAGTAGGATCCCAAAGACATGCTGCTGAAGCCCGCTGTGGGCTTGCGTAGTGCTGTGCGGTTGGTGTTTTTGATCCTCATACTCATGGTGGTGATGAGTGGAGACTTCACTGCTGGAGAGGGTGGAGAGGTCCGGCGGCGACTGAGCTCTGTTGTGCATCTCTCTATCTTTAGGTTGCTACTTTATAAGCAGGTCTGGGTGTGGCGTGATAGCGAAGATATGCGGTCCCCAATGTGGGTAAACCAGTCTGCACATGCCACCTGTTCTCCCACCTACCCCCCGCTGAAAAGGTTGCATTGTTCTGTCGTTTAGCTGGAATTCAGGCCTGCTCTGCGGCTTCAGATGTGCTGCCTTTGAGCAAAACAATTAAAGTGTCTTCTCCAGGTAAGTACTGGATCTGCCCCAAAATTAGAAAGAAAAGTCACCACTGTGACTTGATCCAACAAGTCACCAAGAACCAAAATATTTACTGATAATAACTAACACAACTAAAGCAGTTGTGAAGGTACACAGTGTATAGTGCTGCAGGAGAGGTGAAGGAAGCAGGTCACAATAAAAGTCAAACTGAGGGATTTTCAAGGGAGTTTCCAGTGAATTAGGCTGGGTTTCACTTACAAGGGTTCATTTTTAAACCTGTATAAATCACGGTTTAACTTTAAACTATGTTGCACTTAAAATTAAGAAAGATTCAATTTAAACCTCTCTTTAAACCTGAGTTTTGTTTTCACTCTAAACCTCGATTAAATTGATTTCTGTTGAACCAGAACTTTAACTTACCTTTATCTTGTGAGTCAGTTGGATCCGCAAGATCACGAGATTATACGAGAATCCATCTCACCAGGCTTCAAGTTATCTGTTTGTGTCTGCATCAAAAGCGGTGCAGCCAATCAGCGTCCTAGGAAGGACTATTCGCAGCTACAGGTGTGGTCTTAGGTGTGATGGCAGCGAGAAGTGTCCATGAAAGTGGCTTGTTTCGAGCAGCGGTGGCTCCTGAAGAGGTTAGCGTAGATACTGTGACAGCATCAGATATATCAGTATTTCTTCATTGAAAGAAAAGCAAAAAACAGGGTTTGCTTGATGGAAAATATGTTTTCCCTCTTCTCCCGACCGGAGTTTGATCTGATTGGTTGAAATTAGATATGATAGACAGACGGTTCATCAACTGCCAAGTGTTTTTTGAAAGTGCCTGCCCTTTTCCAACAGTTTCTAAGGATGACTATTGTACTGAATGTCAGTTTTCACATTCAAAGCTTCTTTTTAGATTTTTTAATTCTTTAAATGTCTGTCATCATATTTTATGACATCATACAAAAAAATAAAGAAAAATACCTTTGAAGAAAAATCCTCAAATTGAACAAATAATTCATCTGATTAAATGAGCTAGTCTTTCTTTTATTAAATCAACTTTATTTACTCAACATAACTCATCACTTTCATCAACATAAATGTAATTTGAAATGTAACAAATGATTGCTGCTAGACCGCCCTGCTAATACAGATGTGTGCCTCCCTCTGTGTGCAGCAAGCAGGAAGGCAAACCGTCTTTTCACTGTGGTGGAAATTTTGTTTTTGAAAAGCTAAATGCCAACACCTGAAGGAGACTATTTTTTAGGATTAAAGTGTGTTGTGAATTTTGTAAATGATTACATTTATCTTTTTTATTTATTTATTTTTTAATAAATCCAAATTTGGATTTCATAATGCTTATCAGAAATACAGAATGAATAGACTTGGAAAAAAAAAAAAGCATTTGCAGCATTCAAATTCAGAGTCAGCTTTATGAATGAAGCTCCAGAGTATTCGGTGCAGCCTCACTGTGCATTCATTTCTTCAACTCTTTGTTGAATGTTATGCAACTGACAGTAGTAAGTGACAGTCTGTTGTAAACAAAAACCTGGTCTGTCCTCTTGTCACGCAGTCTTGGCTTTCTTTTCAAACTCTTCCTGAGACTGATTATGTAATCATTATCACCTCCCTTTAAAATAACACCCAGAAATAAGTGTCTCGTACAACCAGGTTTAGGATTATTCTTAAGGTTTGTCAGGGCTGTGCCACATAGGCTGTGCCATCTACGCATCATCAACACAGTATTTTAGGTAAGTAAAGCTGGGAGAAAGACAGTTGTCTGTATATTTACAACAATACTGAATAATTCTCTAATTTTAAATGTCTGTGTTAGCTCCTCTCTCATCAAATATGAAGATTGCTTCGTTCAACGTGCAGAGGTTTGGACTGTCGAAAGTCTCAGATCCACTTGTCCTGTCAACTCTGGTTAAGGTAAAACAAGAGGAATGGTGGCATGTCAATCAGGTGGTTGATCTCGGCTGAGATGGAACTCATTAAAAGATCAGTAAATATGATAAGGGTTTTGAGAATGTGTTGTTTGTGTCAGAGGTGTTACTTTTGAGAAGCAGCCAAGAGGAGATTTAAGTGCTGGTATAAAGAAGAAGAAATATGTTGCAGTCTATAGTGTAAAGTGTGAAAATGATTTTACTCATACCTTGTTAATTATAGGTTTGATGGAACTTCCTGAAAGGTTAACATATGTCTTTTCTTTGTGTTTAAACTTCACACTTGTACTTCAGTGAGAGATTTTGTCTTTTGTAGATCGTGTCTCGATACGACATCATACTGATTCTGGAGGTGGTGGATGTGAGCGGAGAGTCTGTTAAAGTCTTCTTAAAAGAACTGAACAGGTGAGTTTTTACATTTTTTATTTCTGAATGAAGCAAAGATTGTTCCCTTCTTTCTTTCTATATGTAAGCTCAATTTTTTTTTGTCCTGTGTCACCTCAGTGCCAACACCACGCATCACTACACTCTGCAGATCAGCAGCCGTCTGGGACGAAACAGATACAAGGAGCAGTTTTTGTTTCTGTACAGGTAAGACCAAGTAACATCACCATACTGACTGTAATATATTTGTAATGTAACCATCAAACAGCTGCACTATAAACCTGTTTTTGTCCTCCTGGAAGGGATGATGTTGTCGACCTGATTGACTGCTATCAGTATGAAGACAACCAGGTGAACGACGTGGATGCTTTTGCAAGGGAGCCGTATATTCTCCACTTCAAACCACGCAACACAGGTCAGTCTCTGCTTTTAACCGGAGTTTAAAGGGATCTTCTGGATTATTTGAAGTGGGGTTGTATGAGATGCTTATTGATAGTCAGGTGTTGTCTACAGTAGATGGTGGTGAACACTTCCCCAGTTTGGAGAAGTAGAGTGGAGTACTGGAGTAGGATGCTAAGTAAAGTACTGCTGTGGATGGGGTCAGCAGCAAAGTGTAGTTCAGCCACCTAATAAAATTAATATCAGTTTAAGTGTTCGCTATATGTAGAATATTTTCACCACTTTACCTTGCCGTCACACGGTCTTTTCCAATGAGAAACCACCATTATACAGTATGAGCCTATTGCTCGGTCCAAACCAGCCAAACTCCATCAGCGAAATCAGTCATTTTACCTGACAAAACGTGAGAGATGCTCATCTACCGCTGCCTCAATCAGTTAGTTTATTTTTGTTCATGTGTAACTTAGGTGTTGTCTTGGATTCACTGAAGTCACACAGTAACATGAGTAGACCAGTAACTCCTGTATTCTACGAGGTAAAATGACTGATTTTGTAAAACAAGTCTGGTTCAGCAAGAGAGAGCGATGTTTGGCTTGTATAACAGCAGTGCCTCGGCAGAAAATGCTGGCTGATGGCAAGGTAAAGCTTTGAAAAATATTCAAAATATAAAATACACTTACTGTAGGTAATACAGTCCCTATAGATAAGTACCTTGTGCAGCCCAGCTTCAAATAATCCAAACTATTCATTTAATTGGCGCTTGAGGAATAACAGGAGCTGTGGATATCTGTGTGTTTGTTGATTTGTTTGTGAGTCGGTTGCTGTAGACGTTATAACATCATTGTCGTTGTGCCTGTGGTAAGTATGAGTCATTCCTATATATGGACCTATTTGTTTATCAAGCTGACTGACTTATATTCAGTCTGACATGTTATTCAAAGCAGCAGAAGGCAGGTTTATCAAGTTAAGTCAGTCTGTGTGCGTCCACACGTTTACAGTGGAATACTGATGTCATGATGCAACATGGTATCAGAGGCGAGTGTTTGTAGGTGACAGGACTGTTTTGGTTTGCAGTGCTGAAGGATATTGTGCTGATCCCGGTCCATACCACACCACTGGACTCAGAGAAAGAGCTGGATGAGCTGTACGAGGTCTGCCTGGTGGTCAAAGACAAATGGAAGACAGATGTGAGTTGCATCATCATCCTGTTGCATCATGGTTTCACCTGAAAGTAGTGCTTTGATAAATAATAATAATAATAATAATGATAATAATAATAAAGAAAACAATAATTTTGTAGCATGTATCGAAACAAGGTTACAAAGTGCTTCACAAAATACATAAAAATAAAAAGAACGGTAACATATAAACGGTATGATTATTAAGTGGAGAAGGGGTAGGATTAAATAAGCTAATGCTTCTTCCTACTCCTTTTCAAACATGTTATGTTAATATTGTTTCAATTGCTCTCAATTGATTTAAATGTTTTATTTCTTCTTTTTTTTTTGTTTTTTTTGTTGTTGTAGTTGTTTTGCTATTTTGTATTACTCACATGTTTGAAATAAAGCTTTCATTCATTCATTCATTCATATAGGATATAGTTACAAGATAAGAAGATAAGAAAATAAAGCAACACAAAAGTTACCAATCAGGCATCAAAAAAGGCTTTCCTATAAAAAATATGTTTTAGGTGGCGATTTAAAGATGACATCTGTAATACATTTTCTTGATAATGTCATTAGAGATTAAGGAAATGTGCTAAGTTGATATATCGGCTCACTTCAACCTTAGACTGTATATTAAACGATATTTCAACCTATTTAATATACCGTCTACAGCTCCAACTCGCTATTTGGACTGCTATATTCATTTTTGGATGTGCAATTGTTACATATTGCTTCTTCACGGTTAATGTGTTGGCAAACTTAATCTCCTCAGAGAGAGAATTCCAGAGCCAATAAGGGCCTGATGGCAAAAGCCACGTCAGCCTACAGTCACCAGTCTTGACCTAGGGACAACTAGGTTAGAGGATCTCAGGTTACGACTTGGAGCATATATAGTAAAGGTCAGACCATGTTTGGCTTTTAAAAGTTATTAAAAGAATCTTAAACTCAATCCTGAATTTAACTGGCAACCAAGAATTGAGGTGACATAGGACCTACGTGTGTCTAATATGAGCAGTAGCACTCTGCCAGACCAATTAAAAGTATGAATAAGCTTTTCTAAGTCATGAAAAGACAAAAGCAGGTTTGATTTTAGTGATACTTCTTAGGTGGAAGTGTCAGGATTTAATGACAGTGCAAACGTGATTTATAGCCAAAAATGTCAAATTTCTCTGATTTCA
>JAJHUR010139054.1:1078-43913 GCA_027495735.1 Lutjanus campechanus
TGTCCCCCCCCCCCCCACACACACACACACACACACACACACACACACACACACACACACACACACACACACACACACACACTCTCTCTCTCTCTCTCTCCCATGCCAGACACAGCTGTGAGCACTCTCGTTTTGGCGATAATCTCTCAGCTCTCTTCAAAGACTCTTAGTGAGCCATGACCATGTCCCCCCCTTCCCCAAACACACACACACACACACACACACACACACACACACACACACACACACACTAGGCTGATGCTGTTAACATAATAGCTGTATGAGCCATCCTTTAGCCATTTGAGGATTGCCACCGTTCCCTCCTGTCATCTCTGCACAGCTGGCCGCTCACTGAATGTGGTGACATTCAGTACAATTCACACAAAATATACAAACCCGAGGTCATCTGAGATGGACTGACCGAAGGTGGGAAAGTATGCTGTGGTCTGATGAGTCCACATTGAAATCATGGAAGTCATGTCCTCGAGGCTGTAGAGCTCAAAGTTCAAAAGCCAGAGTCTGGGATGGTACAGAGAGGCAAAGTCACACCCCTTCCAGTGTGCCCCATGGGACCTTACTTAGGAAAAAAACATAAGAACAGCGGTCAATGGAGAGAGACAAATAATTTTTTATTCCCATTTTAACTGTGCCATGAATTACACATATGATATTTGTTCATTTGAAAGATAATTTTACAAGTCAAGACAGTCACAGTTTGAGGTAGGTTTGCCATAGTTTAGTTTTGTCTTAAACCAGTGAACTACATCTCTTGTCTCACACAATATATATCATCAACACAACATGGACAAGTGACGTTATCTTACCTGAAGTGTCTATCCAGCGGGTATAACACACAGGTATCGGCAATGCTTTTGGAGGGAGAGAGTTGTGACATAACTTACCCGACTACTGGGTGGGTAATCTTTCTAATTTTGTATCTTTGAAGTCTTTTACTTCAACGGTTTTATGACAGGCACAAACATCTGTGAAGTCACCATTGATGCTTAAGGGTATATACAGGTTTTGGAGCAACATGCTGCCAATCAGATGACGTCCTTTTCAGGAACACACAAGACACATTCTGCATGTGTTTCACCACTGTGGCTTTGCAGTGAAAGAGTGAAGGTGCTACACTGGTCTTCCCGCAGTCCAGAACTGAAAATGTGTGGTGAATTATGAAGCGCAAAAATATGACAGCAGAGACCCCAGAGCACCTGAAGTCAAGCAAGAAACTGTCCACAGTTTCCAAATGCTTACTGAGAGTTGTTAAAGGAAAAGGTGATGTAACAGAGTGGTAAACGTTGCCCTGATGTAATTTTCTTGGACATGATGCAGGTATCAAATTCAGAATGAGTGCATATTTACAAAAACAATATAGTTTATTAATTTGAACATTATCTTGTCTCTGGATGGCATTCAAAGGAATATGTCGAAAAGTTTTTGCAAATGATTACAACCCCAGTTCCAACTGTTTTTTGAATTGGGGTTTGTACTATAGCAGCATGAAGCCTAAAGATTCACCTAAACTCGATGAATAAAGTGAGCTCTCACTCTGATTCTGTTAACTCATCTGTCCTTTTTGGAAGAGGACCTCATTGCACTGTTATCCAGCGTGTCATATGCCTGCCCTATGCAGTTGACCTCAAGCTACCTTTGACTGGAGTGAGCTATTTATGGTCCCAGGCTCCCTCAAAATCATCAGGGGAGATCACATCATGCTGCATGAAAGCATGTCTGTAATTAATAGATGATGACCTGTGAATGATGCAGAAGAGTCACGCTGTGCTTCTGCCAGATGTTCGGTTACAGACGCTAAAAGGTGACAGAAAACAACATCACTGATCATCTTTCTTCCCAAAGTTTGGCTGATGACCACAGCTGTCAGCCCACTGCCTTCAAATAGGTGCACACAACCCTATATTGTACACATATTGTAGAGTTTGAAATCAAATTGATCTCTGCTTACTGTCATCAGATACACTCTTCAGCCTAAGTTAGGATTTTTTGTATGAGGTCAGGTTACTCGCATTTCTCCTGCTCCGTCCTAAGCCTTGTGTCAGTAAACAGGTGAGCTAATGCTGAATGAGCAATTTGTTGTCAACCAACAGGTTTTGTGAAGCCAGGAAAGGCTGATATAATATAATTCTCATTCACAATAATCCCCTACACATGGGCTTGGCACTCCTCAAAATCCAGTCATGCACACAGATTTGGTTTCCACTCAATATGAAATTTTCCAAGATCTTCTTGCCAAAAACCTAAACAGGAAATCTTTTGATCTTAAGAATGTGTGTTCACATTTGGTTAAGGGTTGTCTAAGTGTATTCAATGAACACACGCAATGGAAAGGGCAATTACCGTCTGAATTCTGTAGCACAACATGTCAGGACGTGAGTCAGGTCAGGACCATTTTAGCTGTCTGCCAATGCTGATTGAGCCCAGTTACTTAGATTAGTGTGATAACTATCTGCTGTTTGGCATCCACAAGGTCACAGAGGTTCTCGTCAAGGCTAATCATAGGTGTGCTGATGACGTATCCATAGTGATAAAAGTCACACATGTTGTCTTAATCCTTTATTTTGATTGAAATTCAGAATGCATTGAAGCAGACTACATTAAAGAGATTTTAAATGGGGTTCAATTTCAGTTCAACTCTATGCAGTGTTTGGAATATTTTCATCACGGTACCAGCCTTTTCTGATGGGAAACTGCCGTTATGTAAACCAAACATTGCTGTCTCCAAGGCAACCAGACTCCTGAAGGAAAAACAGTCATTTTACCACGTAGAATGCGGGAGGGCCTGGACAACCGCTGCCTTGATTTGTTAGATTGTTTGGGTTATTGTGTGACTTCGGTGTTCAAAAATCCTAAGTTCTGTGAGGTAAAAATGACTCTTTTTCCCTAATGAGTTTGGTTGCTTTGGAGGGAGCTACATTTGGCTTACACAATGGAAGTTTCCCATTGGAAAAGGCCGCCTGACGGCAAAATAAGGTCTAACCCTAACCCTAACCCTTACACAGCAATGAAGCGCTTAGCTTCCATGCTGGTATTTGTCCAAAGTGGGGGTGTGCTGATTGGCATCTACTGTAGGTAATACGCTGACTACTGATAAGTATATAAGTACAACCCCACTTAAAATAATCCAATCTATTCCTTAAACAAATTGTTCACTTTCTGGCATTGTTGAGTCCACTGTAGATCAACTCATCAGGCTAGATAAGGTAAGACAAGACAAGATAAGATAAGATAAGATAAGCTTTAATGTACTTTGTCCTGTGCTGCAGTTCCACAGAAGATTAAATCATCTTAGTACACAACATGTAACAGATTGCACATACAATCAAAACATAGTTTCCATGTAACAGTTTGCACACACACATTAACACAGCTTCCAAGGAACAGTTTGCACATACAGACAGACAATGCAACTTCTGATAATTTCAACATGTTGCACAACCCACGTGACCAAGATCCTACAGTAGTAGAATCTTAAAAGGAACATTGAAGTGACTGTTTATAATAGTCCAGTTTGCTCTGTTTACTGTGCCTGTCTTATACTAGATGGATGGATGAGTATTTTTAACCACCATAGTTTTAATAGTAGTCTGTGCCACACCAGCAATCTGTGATTTCAACTGACAAGTTACCAGGCTGTTCATCCCATATCTCATAATACTATGTAAGGCTTCTCACACTGCATATTTTCAGCCCAGGGTTATCCGTTATCCGTAGGATCCTCAGTTCTGTGCCAGCATGTTGGTCAGGGATACATGTTTTTGATGGCGGGGAAGCACCTGGAGCAAATCCATGCAAGCACTGAAATGGGATTTGAAACGTTGCTGTGAGGCGACAGCACTAACCGCTCTACTAACCATCATGCCGCCCTCAGCAAGCTAAATTACACTAAAGATTTGACTGCTGCTGAATGTGCCCCTCAGTGGGGCAACTTTAAAGGTGACATCTGTAACTTTCTGTGTGTTGTCATCCCCCACATGGCATGAAGTACTTAAAATGTTGTTTATGTTAGAACTTGTGGGTGTCTGTGCTCAAGTTTGATGTTTATTTGGATCAGCCTGTGTTAAGTGTAATACTTTTGAGCTTATTTTGACTTAATCATAGGTGGAAAAGCACAGGTGTTAGTAATAACATTAACAGTGTCTCAATTTTATTTAAGTGTCTCAATTAGTCATGACAGTGTGACAGTGAGCCAGCATGCAAAGTACCAGGGCAGGAAACCAAAGAAGCTAAATGGAATTAAGCTATCATTAATTTTATTATTTACACCTGTGCTTTTCCAGCTGTGACATGTCCAAGTGATTTATATAAACTTAATTTGCATCGTTAACCAGGACAGGTGCAACTTGACAAGTTGATCTCAGTGGCATAAATAGTCTCCAACTAGAGATACATGCATGTATTAAATGATAGTCCAAGTCACAGATGATATTTCAGTTGGAAAAAACTAATAAACAAACAACAACAACAACAAAACATTATGGATACTTGCTTTAAATGAGAGATCTTGAGTTTTAATCTGACTTAGTCTCTCTCCCATAACTTTCTTCACATTGAACTATTCAAGAGGGGACCAAGCAAACAAAGGAGATAGAAAATCCTTAAGCAAGGAAACAGACTTCATTTAGTTCCACCTGGTTCATGGTTTGTAACTCGACTTGCATGCCTAAACTCATTCAAATACCTCAGTTGTACTGAAGGAGACTGCACACCCTTAAGTGGAAAAAAAAGGAATCCATGAGTGGTTCTACTGTGACACCTTCAGGTGGTCTGTGACTTTCGCCAGGGCCCTGCGTGTGTTCTGTTGTTCCTGATTGAAGCATGAAGAAGCACATAGTACGGGTGCCTTTGTCAGTGAGATATGGACCATGCTTGTGGATTTTCTCAAAAGATATCCAGCATCAGCTGCATTCATGGACTATGATTGTTTCAGTACCAAAGCCAGTATTGGAAATGCCTCTGGTACAGCCTAAAATGCTGGATTGGGTACTACAGCAATCCAATCCTGAATTTTTTTGAACCCATGTCAGGCCAAACAACAAGGGTAAGTAGTATACAGATGTGAAATAATATATATATTTGTTAATGTACTGGTATGTTCTACTAAGGAAAGAAATGGTATTTAAGGGCTGGCTGAACAAAATTATAATGCTTCAGCCCTTTGAAACACACCTAGCATCTATGGTTTTGACATCTGAGGTCTGGAAGTACAGCTTCTGCTTTACCTCTTATTAAAACTCAAGTGCTTTTCATTTCTCAGTTTCATTTCATGTTACTAAATGAATTATGGTCTTTCACTGTGTATACTTAGATATATGTGCATACCATTCCTTTTAAAGTGGCCTAAGTTTAACCGAGTGAGTGAGAGCAGGGGGCAGGGGTTGTTGGTTGTGTGGTGGGGATTGTCTTCTTTTTGCATATTTGTGTAAATTGTGAAATTCAGTTAAAAATAACTTTGAAAGAAAATGAATAGGGCTGGGCAATATGGGCAAAGTTAAATATCACAATATTTTTGACCAGATACCTCCAGATACCTTGATATTGAGATTATATTATTATAACGACCTGGTGAGTAAAGGCAAGTAATAGAACAACTAGAACAGGTGAGTTCGACTCCCGCTTATGGTTCTTTGCTTCATGTCTCTCCCCTTTCCTGCCATATTTTCCGCTGTCCTGTTGATTGAAGGCATAAAAGCCCAAAAAAATATTTAAAAAAAAACAGTCTGGTAAGTAGGGCGATCAGAAAAGGTGAAATCACACATGGTCACATGGACGTGGTGGGCGTTGTGACCAGTACATTACATTCAGGGTCAATGAACTGTTAAATATGTGAAAGTCAAAACACTTGGAAAACAAACCACAATGACTGGTCAGTGCAGCAGTTTTCAATTTTACCAAATCAGGTGCCCTCCCCATTTTTGCCCTCAAAACTCAGCACACGGCACACAAACAGCTCTCATTTTAGCTTATTCATGTTATCGATTAGTATTAAAAAAAATATTTTCAGGATAAACAGGATGAGATTTGGGATTTGGGACAACTGCTCATACTTTGGGACTGTCCTGAATTTTTCAAGATGTCTGGTCACCGGGAAAAGACAACACTCAATATAATGATATCCGAAATCTAAGATGATATCTGGTTTCATGTTACAGTAGTATACACAAAATAGAATATTACCCAGTCCTACATCTCTATCATGGACAAATATGTGCTGACAAAGAAACTGCATTTTTGTGGATGGCATCTCTGAACCTTGAGACTGTTTCTTAAAAGTTCAGAAAGATTCACCTTTTTAATATCACTCCATTAGTTTATGCTGCAATCCATTGTGCACAGAACTAGGGGACAGAAAATTGCAATGGAATAGTCATTTAAATTGGAATTCCAAGTCAGAAACTCAGGCAAGATCCATCTACTTCGAGTTCACCGACATGAATGCACCTGATGTCACAGCAATATGGCACCAGCAGCACGTACAGTGAACGGCGGCAAGAGTTACCTTTTCATCAATTTGTACTATATGTAGTGTTTTTTGTTCTGAAACCTGCTGTAACAACAACTAGTTGCAATTCTTATTTCCATTCATTTGAGTTGTGCTTAATTGAAGTCCCTGCAAGCAAGTGGCACTTGCCTGCTTGTGAATTTAAGAGTCTTGCCAACCAATAAGTTAAAGAACCCAGAACTAAGTTTATATAAGCTGCTGAACTGAAAAAACCCCCCAAATTTTTAAGAAATGGATTACAGACATGACGTGTCAGCAGGATAAATGGGGAAACTGTGGGATCCTGTGTCTCTCTCGCTCTGAAACTTTATCATGATTCCCAAGAGGTTTTAGGCTAGTATTCTGGTGCAGAATCATGAATGTAACTGTTCTTTAAATGCTGAAATCTAATAATATGAGATAATTTTACATTTTGGTCAACATGCAGTGTTCAAACACATTCACACTCATCTCTCTCAAATCAATCTCTTAAATCTCATGCACAGTAAGGGGAAGACTCAAAGCCACAAAATTGTGTGTTAAATAGGCTAAATGAAATGTTTTTAAAAAAATAAAAAACTTCACCAATAATGTGATACTAGAACCTCCCCTAGAGGTGAGTACTAGTCTTAAAATGAAATGATCAATTTTTCATCCTGCAATATTATTTATCCTAGCTCATATTAATCAGACAGCATCATTGGTTAATAGCTTAACTTAGCTGCCAAGGTGTCCGAAGATGAACTGTCTTTGTAGTCTGATCAGTAAATATGTGTGAAGGCACCTCCAGTCTGACTCTGCAGATGCACACTGTTTGTGTAAGTCATGCCCTTGATTGCTTGCTTTGAGCGGCATCCACTAGTTATGTTTTTTAATGTACCTGGGAAACAAGGACAATCTCCTAGTTGCAATCTACACACTGAAAAAAGCAAGTTAGCGCCTGGGGTGCTAATGGTACGAACATAATACTTTTTTGCAGTGAACTTTTGCAGTGATCCAGTTATTTTAACGCCAGAGCTCGCCTCCCAGTGTCAAACAAAACAAGTTCCCCTTAAACACTGATTTGCAGCAGCACCTTGCTGCATCCTGAGCTTAGCGCCACCCAAGACGTTTGTGGTTGGAATAAAGAAATGCAAACAGGGAAGGACATTGTTTTTTTTCACATATAGCAGAATGTACATGTGGTGAGTTAAATTTTTCTCCAGTGCCGAGTGCTGTGGAGAGGTCTGGCTATGTGAGACTAAGGCACCCCTGACATACAGCTAGATGCCCCCCCACTTCAAAACTTATTCCGGCGCCACTGGTAAGGCACGTTGCACTCTGTCTCTATACCGACTTGGAAATAACTTTGGATCGGAGTCTGGCTCTTCCCTGGAGCATCTTGGACATTTGATCAAACTGACGCAACCCTGAAATTCTTGTACCCCAATGTATTCTCATTTATTTTGTTTGTTGGTTTGTTTTTTTCTTCTTGTTGTAATTAACATGTTGTTGTATTATACACCCTACTGTTTCTGATATATTGTATTTATTTGTGGAAAAACCAATAAAAGTCTATTTAAAAAAAGAAATATCGTCTTCTGACTTGCAGTGGATTGCAGCATAATACCACAAACATTCATTCCGACATTAAAAATGGAAATAGTTTAAATAAACAAAAGCCAGTTACTTATATTTTAAACAAACTTAAATTGCAGCAGCATAGGTTGGGCAAACTGATAAAGTGTACTCCAGTTGTGTCCGATAATGGAGTCCGCGGTGCTGGAGGCAGTGCTGCTGTGTTTACTGTGCGCTGGCCCTTTAAGGCGGCGCCGTGTTTCCATTGGCACGGTGACGTCAGAGCAGCGAAGGACTCCAGCCTATCGTCTCTAAACAGTGAAGGCAATGGTCCTGGCTGAGAGTCCTGCTTTCGGAGGGAGACTTTTACACTGCACAAAAAGCTAGGGGAAACACTCGTCGCTGAAATGAACCAGAACCCTCGGGCGCTCGCCGTGGATTAAATCGGAAACTTTTGGCGATGGCTCTGAACGTGAAAAAGTAGCGAGAGAAAGCAGCACGCTAACCGCCGCCGCCAACGGACCCTCTACTGCAAAGCAACTCCTGGTTAGATGCACGGCCACTGCTGAAAAATATGCTCCAGCCGAGCCGCCTCAACCCCGGCTTCAGTGGCAAATTCCCAGTCTTCTAACCAGTTTCGTGAGACAATCGCCTGCTTCTGTTTGCGTGTGTTTTTTTTTTCCTGCTTCTTACCTATAAAGTCCGCTGTGCAAGTCCTCGACCCACCTGCGAGAGAGAAATTATGGCAGGGAAGCTGACAGCAGCGCAAGGCACAGGAATACTGCTGGTGACAGCCAACGTTGGATCCCTGTTCGAGGATGTGAGTTTCTCCATTGATACACGCTGTCTGTCAGTGCTACTACTTGTTTTAAATCATATAGTCAACTCCGTCCTCATGTGAGGCTTAATAACGTCTCAGCTGGTCACGACACATGTGTGTCAAGTCAAACACATATACTGTCACACATAAACACATGGGCCTCTCATAACCATGCTAGCTCTGTGTGTTTGGGGTTTTACACATGCTGTAACCCACTTTCTCTGTCATGTCTTCTGCTTGTTCTGTATGAATGTCAGGATGTGGGTATTGATCGGGATCTGTTGCCTGTTAGTGCTGTAATGTTGCCATGATTGTCATGGTTTTATAAGATCTAACCTGTAACCTTCAGGGGTGTTCAAACTGTGGACCAACAGGGGTCCCCGGCAAAAGGAGAAATACAACATTTGAACTTTTGGTTTTATCAACAAGAGAAGAAATCGGGCTGGGCTTTGATTGATTGCAATCTACAGTGATCCTAGTTTGATTACTGATTGACTATGAAATAGAGCCTGACTGATATATCAGTAGCCTGATAATTATCAGCTTGCTGTTTCAGCCAACCTATACTCTCATTAATAATATTTTTGCATCTTATAACACTTATAATATCCACTTTCTTCAGCAGTTCATTTGTTTACATTGTTTATGTGTATCACAGTTTCTGTTTATAGTTGTATAATAGTATAATTTCTACATGTGTATTATTTCTGTTTCTATTTTCTCTACTTCATTATGTTAACATATACTTCTATTTTTGAATGGGAGTAACACAACCAGTAACCCTCCTGCTGATCAACAAAGTATTTCTGATTCTGATATGTGTCTCTCATAGATATATCAGCGTATATGTTTTCTGATATGCACAGATATGAAAACTTTATTTACAAAACATATAATGCTAGAATATAATAGAACATTTATGAGGACGAGAGGGGCTCCCTTGCGGGTGTAAATGCTGAGAAGCTATGCTTTGTCTTTTACAACTTGCTTCTACTTGCTTCTAATTGACTGGCAGTATTAAAATATTCAGTAATTAATTGATGCTGATGTTTATTAAGCTATTTATTTTACTTTTATTTATTCTCTATTGTCTCAGTGTTCGTTTTTTAGAATTTGCTGACAATGTATATGTTAAATTATTTAACAGCTAAAGAATATTTCACTTAATTATTCTTCAATAAAGTTATTGATTAAAGTTTTGAGTACCTTTGTATTGTCATATTGGTGCATAAGCCACATAGAAAAGGTCTAGAAATTGTGAATTTTTCTCCACACTCTCATCATTGGTCTAAAAAATCCCATATCAGTCGGGCTCAGTTATTTAGGCTTTATTATTTTTAAACCTAAAAGCAACTCAGAGGGGATTCTTTAAGACAAACACCTCTCAGATTGGTGGTCCATGGTCTAATGCGCATCTACTGTGGAGGTCCTTGACATGAACATTTTTGGGAACCCCTGACCTTAGTTTATCAGGCATTAGGGGTGTGCGATATGACGATATTAGATCGTGAAGGATTAGAACATGTAGACGATCTGCCCAAGTGAGGAGATCGTATGGATCGTCTAGGTCAGATTCTAAAAATTGCAGTTCTATGCTGATGCACCGACGCACCAGACGTATTACGTCGTCAACCTGACTGGCCAATCATAGCGAATTACGGGCAGTGGCGCAATTTCTTACCTGCCTCCTTGTTTGTGTGTGTAGCGGTAGCCGCATGGAGAGCGGAAGAGTTGGTCGCTAAAAAAAACACCAAAAGCGAAAACAAAGGTAATCTGCAAAGTTTGCACAGAGACGGTTCGCAGGTCGGATGGCAACACGACAAAGTTGTTCAATCACTTGAAGAGAAGTCACCCTAAACAGTATGCTGAGGGCCAAATCTTTAATAATCAGGTTAAGCATTGCAGGAAACACGTCACCTCCACAGCAGAAAATGTTCCTCTTGTCGTGTTTTTTTTCAACTGAAGGTCACATTATATACATATATATCCATATTATTCATGAATGAAAATGAAACGAGACAAACGGGAGGGAGAGACTGATGATCGAGTCTTGAAGGTAACCCCAGACCTGTGGACGAACTCGCGAGTCTATTAATAACTCTGTGTTCTGTAGTCCATTAAAAACACACCACGATCTGACGAGTCAACGCAATTAATGACAAAACGTCAACCTTCAGACTGGGCGATGGGATTTGTGACTCTCAGTTTGTGAGCTAAACTAAATCCAGTGCTAACGTTAGCTTAGCCGTTTGTGTAAGAGGCAGACAGGAGCTGACAGGCGCTGTGCATTCGCCTCTCTATGACTGTGTTGAAGAAAACAAACAGTAATGTCTTCACTGATATTTTACTAAGTTTCATGTTTATTGAAAGCTACCTTTTATGTTGCAAGAGTGCACTTTATCAGAGTGTTTACCTTTTAGTATGTTTACATTCTTTGCACATGTGGGCAAAACTGCAACTATTTAACTACTTAGTAAATCTGTTCAGAAAGGTTCTTTCTGAACAGATTTCTTTTAGGACTCATTTCTTTTAGGACTGTTTTACATACGGAAATGGTTTGGTTGCACTGACCAGAAACTTGCAAATTAGTCTCAAAAATACATGTAAGATCGTGATAAAATCGAAATCGTGATTTTATATTTAAAAAATCGTGATATGATATTTTTGCCATATCGCCCACCCCTATCAGGCATGCAATAGCAGTTTACCTTTTCAGAGTATACCCATCATTTAGGCCACTGGTTTCCAAACTTTTTCCCAACAAGCACCCATAAACTGACACAAATTAGACCATGAACCACATTTGATCAGATTTTTACCCAGGGTCCCCCATGGGACAGGATTTTTGCTTTTAGATGTTTTATTGCTCAACATGTATTAAGCCCATGACCCAAAATCGTCATCCATTCTGTCATTGTGTTGCTTAGGGATGGAATTATAGTTAGTTTATTCCCCTTTTTGCTGAGGACCCCCCTCAAGGACCCCACTTTGAGAACCACTGAATTAGGCGTGAATATGCTTGTGTGCATCACAGCAAAACCAAACTTATGTAAGTTAAATGAGGTTTGTTTTAAGGGAAGCACAAACCATACCACTGTGAAGGCGTAACTGAAGTTTTGTGGTTGCTTGCTTTGTGGTGTTATTTTCTCTATTGTGGAGTAAATAGTAGACCACTGTCACCGAATATTCTGCTTACTTGCCATCTATTTAAGTCTTTCTGACACATGCAGTGTGACAGCTGATGTTTTACACCTTCGAGTTACTTCTTTGGTTCATGTCAGTGCTGCCCTGCAGTATCTCACCGAACTGAAGTGTAAGGCTGCAGGATACAGTAAAAACATCATATTGCAATTTTGACAGGTGTTGCAATTGCGATGTATTTCACGGTTAGTGAAAATTATAATTTTTGCTTTGCAGTTTTTGTTTTCACTTGCACTGGGAAAAAAAGAACTATTTAAGTTATGATGATGTGACGTTTGTTGGTCTCTGTACCACACAAATATGTTTTCTTGCTTTCTAGGTCAGGGCATCTCTGCAGCGCTTCAGTATGATGCTGTTTTGTCACACATTTTTCCTTTATCAAATAATTGCAGCTTCTACAATTGAGATCTTGCACTTGGCCATACTGCAATTTTGATAATGTTTCCTTTAATTGTTCTAGCCTGGAGTCAAGAACTGGTTCCAGTTGAGCACTGGCTCCAGATTGTCCCATCCATCAGAACTGCACGCCTCTGAGCTTATCAATTCCTGTTATTATATGCTGGCATGTTTATCTGTGCAATGCAAAATAACGACGTCAAAGTAATGTGTCTATGCTGCTGGAAACTTGTAACAAGACGGGGTCAGAGGAAGACGTGGTCGAAAGCATGGCTTCATTTCAAGACAGATGACAGCAGGACTTGTTGAAATGTCTGTAAGATGATCATCATAAGTAAGGGTGGAAACACCGGAGTTATGCTGAAACATCCTTAAATTCCAGAAATGCCATGTATTTGACACTCTACACATGAGTAACCAACCAAGCAGCACAGCCATTGTGTTGACGCAGAAAACCTGTGGGGGCCTACTTTTTTCCACACAGAAAATTGATCAAGTTTTAATAAAGGAATTGATAAGCAGTCTCGATAATGGCATTGGTATCAACAATTTTAATGCGTTAGAATACATGCAGTAAATAAATAAACAACACAAGAGAAACAGTAAAAGAGAAGAAACAGACAGGCCATACCATGTGCTGTTTGCTTACCATTTACTTACAGCTACTTCAAGGAACTTTCCGATTTTGTTAATTTTCGAGGCCCCTGTGCACAAAAGCAGTAGTGTTTCCACTGTAATAACCACAAATATGAAGTTATGTACATAAAAATCTCCCTGTGCTTATTTTTAACTGACTAACATACTGCTCACTTTAACTTAGCCTGGGAAAATGTAAATGTCGGCTTGTTTAATCTGATTTCAAGAAGACTCTGACCCTGTGGCAGGCAGTAAGAAGAACTACATAAAAAGCACCAGTTTTCTCTGGGATGATCTTGTTAATTTACGTTGGTCATATACAGGCATTAGTAATAAGTTGCGACAGTTTCATAACCAGTTAAAAACTCCTTGTCGTAGCTTTAAGCTTTTCTGCAACACACGGCGCGCTAGCCGATGTTTTGCACCTTCTAGCTATTTCTTTCATTCACATCAGAGCTGCCCTGCTGTATCTCACTGAACTAGAGGTACTGGGTTTTTCCTTGAGTAGATGAATAACACTGATGCCAGTCGAGATTGTACGCACCAGCGTCCTATTTGCATCATAATGAAAACAAGCAGAATTCAAATATCCACTCCTGATAAAGCTGCTTGCTTGCTTGAAGAAAGCAAAAGCATGCTCTGTGTAAAAATAGGTGTGTCAGGCCTCTTAAGGAGTGTCTGTGCAGGTTGTTGAATGATTTCCACGGCTGTTATCATGACTCTTAGCTGTTTTATTTTCTGTGTGAGGCTGTAGTTTGGTGCATAGTGGCACTTAATTATTGTGCAGAGTGTAACTGTTCCGATCCAATGCTTCAAGTTCAAACCGTTTGTGTCACTTTCAGTGTTGTGTCAATAGAGAGTCCCCCTCTTCCTCCCTCCTTTCACCCGTGTGAAGAGCTGATCCCAAACATGAGGGAAGAGCCGTCTCCCTCACTGGAGTAAGCCTATAAATAGCCTGCCTCTCACAAGCAGCATGCTTTGGGTGTCTTGTGGATTTTTTTTTTTTTCCTCCACCAGACTTCTAACAGCCGGAGCTAAACTGGATATTAGACCATGTTTCCGTTCATGAGTGGGTGTTCTCGTCATATATGAGACTATCTATAGTCTGCAGTTTTTCGGCACCCCTTATGATGTATATATGGGTTGAATGAAGTCTTTGTGGACTGCCTTTTTCTGTGTTATGGCATCATAGTCTGACCCTGATTCTACAGGACACAATGTGAAATGCATCAACCCTCTGTGTCAGAGGTTTATTCCCGTATCACTTCATACAGTTTGGTCTCCAGCTGAAAAATACACTTTTGTAACTTTACTTTGCTCATTACAGCTCAAATTACATGGCTGCAGGCTTCTGTGTTTACAACCATTACAAATGTAAACACGCTGCAGTTGTGTTGTGTTTGAGCAAGGAGTGCCACTCTGCAAGTATTGATTAAAGCATTTAATGTAAAATATACATGGATTTTTTTTTCTCTTGTTGATTAAAGGTGTAGGAGAAACAGGTACCTCAAGATGAAAAGGTTAAGATGACTGTGGACTAGGCCTGGGCAGTATGTAGGTATAACGGTGTACCAGGATATTAAGAAATCCCGACAGTGTGATTTTCAATACTGTCATAAATAAAGACGCTCCTTTTTCTATTAAACTGAAGGCAGAACCGCACCAATACCGCCTAATATCATAAATCCTGGTAAAATGTCAAGAGGGTATGAATGTATGAAAAAATGGATATGGCCCAAGCCTTCTGTGGACAGATATTAAGGTTTGATCAATAAGTTTAAGATCAGCTGGAGTTGGCGCCATTATCATATTAGCTATTACGCCTCTGGGGGATTTAGATCCTCAGGTTTGCAGGTTTTGGCGACATTTGGGTGTGCAGAGAGAGCACACTGGACATGAGCGAGAATTGTTTTCTACTTTGTTGTCTGACTCACTGCGTACACACTGCGGGTATAAATCTGCCATTGGTTGCGTGTTTCAAGTGGCATCGCAGCGTCTGCTATCTACGTATTCAAAGTCCCCGGGAGACAAGAACAACCTCCGAGCTGCAACCTAAATGGCAAATTAGTGTCTTGAAAGCTAATGGCAGGAACATAATTAAGCTAGCAGCTGTTACAGTTTCTTTTGCAGTGATGTAGTCATTTTCATGCCAAAACTTGCCTCCCGATGTGCAAATGTTCCACCAAAACATACTATTTTGCAGCAGCACAATCCAGTGCATGCTGGGCTTAGCTACGCCCGAGACGTTTGTGATTGGTTTAAATGAATCCAAACAAGGTACGGCAGTTTTTTTTTCCCTCATTGCAGAATGTGTCTGCGTTGAGCCCGATTTTTCTCCAGCGCTGAGCACTGTGGAGAGAGGTCTGGCTATGCAAGACTATCTTCTTTGTGAAGTTGGTGGTCTTGTTGGAAAGTTGCGTGGTAAATCAAATTTTTGCGGTGGTATTGTGGTGGTAAGGTGATATTTTTGGCTGCTTTGGATTTTTAAGGCAAGACTGTTGAAAGCAGAAATGGCACATTCATTATTTGATCTGGTCTGACCAGTAGCTTATTGTGGCTTAAGGTCGTGAAAGTTTCTAATGCTTCAGGAAAAGCTGCATTTTGTAAGAGTTTTGATTTGATTACCACTACAAACAAAAAATATTTTTTTTACTTATTTGCTGCTAGATCATGCAGCTTAGCTACCTTTGCTGCATACTTATGCTGTAATGGACACTCAGTATTAATATTTGTTTGTGTGTGTGTGTGTGTGTGTGTGTGTTTTCGTGTTCATCAGAGAGCTTAAAGTGATATTTGTGTCTGTCTCAGGTTGGGTTTGGCTTGTGCTGAAAATGTGCAGACTCTGATGGTCTGGGGGCTGCTAAAATATCTATAGTGCAGTTTTAAGCATCATGCTGCAGAAAGACGGCGTCTCAGATGGTGGAATCAAAAACAACATCACAGTGCCATGGCTGTGCCTGCAAGCTATATACTGTTGGTGGCCCAACGGGAACTGAACCCCGAACTCTACTTCAACCATTAAATCACACAGTACTGTTGTACTAAGCTGCTGTCTTATACTTATATGTCCAAGTTTGCCTTTTTCAATCAATTGTAAAGTTATTCCTCTGGATGTTTTCCGTTTCATATGGAAAATAATCACTGATGTAGCCTATGCAGGATCAAAACTAGTGCCTTGAAGTTAAAACGGCTAGTCTGGTGATCAGCCTTGTTGTGTCATTCCCCCCGTTTGAATTCTCTCTGAGTCCAGTTATCCATTATTGTTTGAACACCTAAAGCAAAAGACAAACAGTCAAGCTCAGGTCATTTTCCATTTCTATTGTTGGCCCTCTGGGCCATCCTCCGTGAATCCAATTATGACGGCAAACATGGTTTTCTCCCCATGTTTAAAACATCCATCATCAACAATTAACCATTAAAAGTAAAGTGCCCCTCCAGCTGAGAGCTTTATGTTTTCAATAAGTTCATCAGTTATGCTAAAAACAGCAGGGTTCAGATTTAAAGGTGACTTGATTAAACAGAGTAGCAAGCAGCTTTATTTCTGATCTTATTTATTTATTACCATCAAAACCTGTACTTTTGTCTTCATTTTCAAGCTAGTATTATACTTTTTGTGTCCGTGAGTGCCTGAGGGTCCACTAAGTTCTGTGTGGCATAAATTTCATCATTTCATTCATCTATGTGACTGTGAGGACTTGTCCATGTTGATCAAGACTCTGATCTACTGTGCATGTGTGGAACACATCTTCCAAGTGGACTCCAGAAAGTAGTATAAACATAACAAGGAGGCGTCCATGGTGTCTGCAGCTGTCCTCGTACATGTGAGTTTGGAGTATAACCCAGCCTTTTTAGTCTTTCCTCTCTTTAATCATGTTGGTGCTTTAAGTTTAAAAGTGCAAGTGATAATATTTGGACTCCATCACTTGCACTGATATGGCTCAAAAACTGGTCTCCCATAATTAAGTCCTATGTTGGGCAAATATTAGAACATTTTGACCTCCTATTAAATGACTGCTGGATCACAATGAAGCTTTAAATGCTTTGATGAAACATACATTATCCTACAATGTACATTAAGTCCCCACAAGCCTTAGGATATCTACTCCCCAGGCTTGGTTTTATAATCCGTTCCCATCCTGAAGATGCAGTGGGAAGGCACTGTGGGATTCCCCGGGGTCCTGTGGGATTCCTGATCCAAAGTCAGCCTGTAGCTCACAGTTCACCATGAGTGAAGCCAATTTAAGATTCTGCTGTCTGTCAACTGTTGTTAGTTGTTGTGCCTGCCAACAGACATCCCATAAACATAGGCTAAAAGAGAGTTAGTGCACAAATTGGTGAATAAATAAATTGAATACTTGAATATTCGAAAGCGTGGGCGATTGTACGATTATATCGGCTATCAGTGATTAGCTGATATTAGGGTTGGCCGATGTCTACCATATTGGCATATAACGCTGTTCCAACCCTAAAGTCCGGCACTGGTTGTTTTATTTTGGGTGATCTTTTGGACAAATGTTGTAATTTTAGTTTGTTAACTTAATTCAACGGCTCAGCACACACCCACTGAGGAGAGGAGGATTTTGGGGAGTTGTATTTTGTTTTTCTTAACAAGGCAATTAAGTTTGCCTTAGTCTGGTAAAAAAGAGCAACTTGGATTCAAAAGGGGTATTATCCCATTTAATAAGGAAAATTGGTATACGAATATGTCCTTTTTTACATTTTGTGAGTTATTTTTTTTTCTTATTGGGTTTAGAAGACATGTGCAGGCTAGTTAACATAGTAAACTGCTTGCACACGTCCCCCAGCTGAAACCTGCATAAATATATCAGCAATTGTCAGTTGCTGGGCTGATGGGGGCTGGCTGGAAAATTTTAAATATCAACAAATTTGACAAGACATGGCTGCGCCGCCTAACGGCTGCGTCGCATCAGCTGGAGCAGATAGCTGCCATTCTACACAGTGCTTGTGACACCACCAGCAGCGCCTCTGTGCGTCTCAGAAGTAGCTCTCTGCTCCGCTTCGCTTCATATACATGCTGGTCTGTAGCCAATCTGCACAGTGCAGACAGAGCAAGCATGAAGTCAGACAGAAAAAGCAGAGAGAATCTGGGCGATTTTGAAAATAAAAGACCCCGTGAGACTTGCTATCATAAGAACATACAAAAAATATATATATTAGTGAACTACTACTTATCCATGGTAAAAGCATAAAAAGCAAGGAAAGAGGACCAAATCAATAAAATCTGAGCAAGTCAACATAATCAGGCGGGCAAAATGCTCTGCTGCTGAAGCGCTTCGGAAACGCTGCTGGTGGGGGCTTGTAGCTGTCTGGAAGACGGATCAAAACCATGGCACACACATGCCGTGCCCAGTGGAATCAACGGGTAATACATAGCTTTCTATCTCCAATATTGTAGCCTTACAAACAAGTCACACTGTAGCTGGCCTGTGCACCAAGCCGAAGTTGATGATGAAGCAGAGCCATTACATTAGTCACTCCGTCACTCTGGTTAATCTCTGGTTGCAAACTCATGCCAGTATGTGGGCATGGTCACATCGGACTCTGGAGTGTTTTGTTTTTCAGTGTTGGCTTGTTTAAACAGGTGGACCCCATGCTGGCTGAGTTGGGTGTCACCAAATAAAAGCGCCATGACGTCTGAGGTGCAGGTTTGTTTTGGAAGAAGTGTGAAGGAATCTACTGTACCAACAAAACAGTTACAGGAAACAACTCAGAAAGGGAAAGTTCGGATGCCAAAATTCATGGTTGAAAAACTTCCAAATATCAAGTGCTGATTGCAAGTTGCCACCTATAATTCATACATGTGTTCCGTAACCTGAACATCTGAGGAAATATATTTCAGACAGGCCTGTGCAGATATGTCCATGCTTCACGTGGCTTCCACCAACCTGAGCCTGTTACCTATTACGAAAGCCTTTGTCAGTTGTGTTTACAGTCTGGGTTTGTTTGTATTTGTGCAGGATGAACCTAAACAAACAGCAAAAAAGTAACAAAGCACACTTCTCCACTATGGTTTGCACCACTGACAACAAGTTATAGATATGATTTAGGTGTCCTTGCCCATTATGTGATTTCTGGTGGTAACTGAGTCTGGCGTGCAGACAGTAACTGAGAGATCATATCATGACTTTTGGAGAATTTCCAGTGGAAAGCTCAGTTGGATTAATCCAAATGATTAAAGTCAGACAAACAGATGCCAACTCCCCTTCTAGCCTTTCATTGCTGAGAATGTAAGCTGATGTGTTGCCGTGCTTTCGAAGGCTATGTGGATAGATTCCTCTGCTCATATTGTCCTAATGATGGCTGCTGCATTCTCCTCAAGTGCTCTCATTGCAGTAAACACTGGTCACTGGCTGTGGTTTTCTTTTGATTACAACCACTCTGTTTTTGATTACATACACCTCATGTTTGCCAAGCCCAGATGACCATATGGTGATGCAATAGATTACTATGAATAGCCCCCCTCGTGGGTTTGGTCTTCCAACTTTTTCTTCATCATGTCTCTCTGCCCCCCCCTTTTCTTTCCCCCCTCTGTTTCTCCCTCTCCTGTCCACTGACAGCTCATTAGCTCAGGCTATCACAGCCCGGACCCCACTGAGCTGGCATATTTACACCACCAAAGATAGAACAGAGCAGGAAAAAATTCCTGCCTCAGACCCGGAAGCTACACTACTCCCAGTATTTGTCTTCAATAACTATTATACAGTACTTGTCATTACCAAACAAACTCCTCTGCATCTCATTAGTGGTAAGAAGCAGTGTAGTTAAAATACATTCTTTGTAAACATGTGAAGATGTTACTGCAGTCAGCATAAACTGTGGAATCTATATTTAGCCTTTAGTCACATGGCTGATGGTAGTGAATTCCTTCACTGAATAATGTAATTGAACATTCAGGGTGTGTATTTATAGTGTTGGCAATAGTAGTGCAAATGTGTGATGCCAAGATGTGATGCTGTGTTGATAAAGGGCTGAAATAGAGGAAGCTAACAATGTGAAAACAGCTTTATTCTTAATATCAAGTCTTCACCGCGCGTCCAGCGCTCCGTGTTTTCTCCAGATTTTTAAGCTCAAGTTTTATGAGGAGAAGCTCAGCAGCCGAGACTGTGACTAAATACTCCATCTGACAGCTTGATTTTTGCGTTTCTTCTTCTGCCAAAAGTCTGTTCCAGTGTGTTGCTTCAGGAGTGGAAAAGTTTATGAAAGAAAGATCAGATGATGCTATTTTGGTGTTCTCCCTGCTCTGCCCTCCTCCATCCTGTCATAACACGGAATTAGAATTTCAAAAGGAAAAGATGTTGGAGAGAGCTGAACGTTGCCACCAGCAGGCACCGAAAAGTCAGAGTTTTAAGTGCAACAAATTTCTCATCAGTGTGGAGCATCTTGCAGTGGCAACTGCATATATTTGATAATTAATTATAATGAATAATAGGCTATGTGTTTGATTTAATTTGACAAATTACACTAATGTAATACCATATTAAAGCCTTGATTCATACTGTAAATCCCCTTATGTTGGATAAAAATCCACAATCACCCATTAACATCTGGCATTCACTCCTGGGTCACATGACCCTGGTCAACTGGTATCCTGCTGAAACTGTACATGAAAACAGTAAAGTAAAGCTAAATACTTTCCTTTTAAAACAACACCTCTGTTGTAGCAACAGAATTAACAAGAATGGTTTGATGAATGTGGTGTGAATGGGTACAATCTTTTTGTTGTCACACCATGCTATATAAAGCGTATTGTATTGTGTTTTGCATGTTGTGTGCTATAACACGTATAATCGTTTGCATTAAAACCTCATTTTGGAATTGTAAAGAAGCTGCCACAGCAGTGTATGATGGTGTTCAGGTCTTCAAGGAAAGCCCTGCAGCTGTAGGCCAGTCTGCCTCCCACAACCACTCCAGCTTTTCACGAGGGGTAAAAGTTGAGGGCCCTCTAGGATAATTTTTTTTGTCCTGTTGTGAGAGGTAAGCCCTGTTGTCTGCGTCACTCCCTGCTCTGGGTTTTCTTCACACAGCCAGTTGCTTTCATGATGGAATGTGTGGCAGACTCACTGACTTGTTCCAGCCTATCACAGCAAGACATTAAGTTAGCTTCCACAAAGTGACACACAAAATGATTAGGTAACATAAAGGAAGATTAGCTTACTGTCCTTTGGTGTCACCATTTTTCTTACCAGCTATTTTCCAGTGTCTGTTTTGGGTCTTTGATTTTTTGCATTCATTCGCAGTCTGGGAACCAGACGAATCTGCTGAGCTTATGTTTTTATAACCCAATGTCAATTATCGTAGAGAACCCCCCCCCCCCATATGGGGCGGGTTCTCTACGATAATTGACAGAGGAGGATTACTAGTCCAGATTTGAAGTCATATGTCACACGTTTCACTTCTCTGATTGGTTGTAGGCCTGTCCGCTGGTGTCAAGAGGCATTTTGCTCTGCGCACATTTTTAACATCCCTTAGAAATCGAAAATGAACTGAAAAGTTTCAGTCTGATTCACATTTGCGTATTACTCTGATGATGCCAGGCTAATTCATCTTAATTAATTTGAGAAGACCACAAGATTTGAATAAAATCATTACACAGAGTAATGGTTATGGGAATTCTTGACTTAGAAAAAAACAGTGTTTAAAATGGCAAACTTTATATGTGAAATGCATTCATTTCAGTTGAGTCGCTGCGGTGTCGGAGTTCAACTTTGCATGTCTTTGACACGCAGCAAGCCATGTTAATGTGGCTCACCATTGTATAAACCAAGTATAAACTGATGCACAAAAAAGGAGTGGTTTGCAGTCAGGAAACAGTGATACAAATTCGTCTTTTGACAGTGAAGTTTTTGTCTTGTTAGTAACTGAGCTAATGAGATTTCTTTCTGAAACTTAGGAAGCTATCTAGCTTCAATAAATCTTAATTTAATGAAATGAGAACATAATGGCTGTGGGGAGTTAACAGCACATTACAGGGAAAATAGAAGGACGCTCAGTGAGCTGTTGTTACTGACTAGTGCTAACATCGAGCTTATCTGGCTGTTTTTCTGGGCTGTATCTCCCCGCTGCTGAGTCAGGTCACCATGCCCCCCAAACAGAGCAGAAGAGTCTGCTCGGGCCCAAACCAGCAGAGGTGTGGGCTTTGCTGATGTGGAGAACGATGTGTCCCCCTGGCTGGCCTGAGCTGTTGATCTTACCAAGAAAAATAAGCAGTCTCTCACTGAACCAGCCAGGAGAGTTTATAGTGGGGGTCTCTCAGGGGAAATGACGCACTCAGAGACGTATATGTGAATCTGGCGATAGACACACAAACCAACTCTCAGCAATATATAACATGCGACAGGGACTTTACAGTGGGTCGACACAGCCAACTTTTCCCAGAGTTCATTGACCCCGCTCAAGAGGACTTGACAATGTGTGTGCAAGCGGAGCGGGACAATGAATAGCCAGGCCCCACTGGACGCAGATAAGGAACTGGGATAAGGGTAGGAGTGTCAATGCCGAGCAAGGGAAGTTTGGGTTCCCTCCAAGAGCCATAATTACCCGGGATGGGAAAGCCAGAGAGGGGCACCTATCACCCATCCCACTGATAAAGAAACAACTCATTCATAAGATTCCCTGAAGAGACAACATGGGGGTTCAGTCCCCATGAAACTTCACATACAGCAGTAAAATAAAACAGATGCAACAGGAACTTAGTTAGTAGCTAGTTATTGTTCCTGCTTGTGTTCATGTTCTACAGGTTGTTGTGGTCCTGTCAAGTATCGAGGACACATATGTTTGGTCAGTTTTATGGCAGACATTTATTTTGATCACCTTTGATCTTAAAGGGATAGTTTGGAGTGTTTGATGCTGGGTTGTTTGAGGGAGTTATCCATAGTTAGTGTATTACCTGCAGTAGATGGGAGACTGCCGTTATATCAGCCAAATATCTCCCACTCCAAAGCAACCAAAATCGTCAAAATCGGTAATTTCACTTCACAGAACATAGGAGTTGCTGGTCTACCACTGCCTTGATCTGTTAGTTTCTTTGTGTTATTGTGTGACTTCAGTGGTATAAAAAGTTAGTTTGAATTCCCTGAAGTCACACATTAACACAAACAAACTACCA
This sequence comes from Lutjanus campechanus, assembly GCA_027495735.1. Taxonomy (NCBI): domain Eukaryota; kingdom Metazoa; phylum Chordata; class Actinopteri; order Lutjaniformes; family Lutjanidae; genus Lutjanus; species Lutjanus campechanus. The sequence continues at coordinate 24,314 of JAJHUR010139054.1, forward strand.
AATCACGGCAGCTGTAGACTAGCAACTCCTGTATTCTGTGAGATAAAATGACTGTTTTTGGCAAAGGAGTCCGATGGCACTAGAGAGTGATATTTTGGCTTGTTGAACAGCAGTTTTCCATCAGAAACAGAAAATATTCTAAATATAGTAGCATACACTTGAACTGTTTTTTTTGAGGTGGGCCTTTTTTAAAATGGCTAAAATATGTTTTCCTGCTGACCTCTTCACAGTAGTACTTTGCTTAGCTTCTGTACTGAAGCTATCATTAAGTATGTCATATAGCCCTAAAATATAGCCTTAAAATAATCCAGACTATCTCTTTAAGTCACCTCCGGTGATTGTTGCGCTAGCCATAGTAATAAACAAGGCTCTTTAAACTCAGATACAAAAGACCGGAGATATTTAAGAGCTCCAAACTAGTTGTATTATTTGATTTGTACTGCTGGTTGCCATCAAAATGTAGTGCGGTGTGATGCATGTCTGATTTTCACAGACATCGACAACCACACAGTGTTAAAAGTTTCCAAGCCAACATTAATGTGTCTGATAAATGTGCCATGATACGGAGGTTTCTAGGTATAAGCTATAATTGGGTTATTGTAACCCATTTGTCGTATGACATTTACATGCATCAACACAGAACCAGGTTACTTGAGTAACTGGGTTAGGAACAGAATGTGCTCATAAACATGCAGAGCTGATTAGGTGGTAATATGTCCCACAGTGCACTTATGTCACCTCGGTGTTGTGATGGTACATGCTAGAGACCTGCAGCCTCGGGGCCATGAGGCTTCAGCAGCAGCTATCTCCATCTGCCTGTGCTGAACGCCTGCTGACATGCAGAGAGGAGTTACCTGAAGGAGTTCTCCATGTCTCTGCCTCCAGCCAGAATACACACTGCGGATTTCCCAAGCTACCTCCATGTCCAGACATGTCTGGCTGCTAAGTCATTCATTGTGTTTGAAGGTGTAAGACGTGTTTCATGAATGTTGAGTGTTTTTACAGTATTTTTTGATCAAATGCTTCTCCTGCTTACATTAGACAAAGAGTATCAGTGAGTCTTTCCTCTCCTTTGCATCTTGTGTGACATTTGAAATTACAGAGAATGAATGTTCTGCTAAAAAGCCGGGTATTGGTATGCTGTGTAAGTAAGTAAGTTGTTATAATGTCCTCCTGCTGTAAACATAACATAATTTCTGCTTTGAGCACTACAGTTTAAGTATTGTGTTGTAACACCACAAAAACCAAAAGCATGTGCATGCATGGCGCCACTTTGCTAAGTAAGAAAATTACATTTTGATTTTGTCATTTGGGAAACAAAATCTGGCAAAAACTTGTTTACAGAAACATGAACACATCAGAGTTCTTCAGAGGGTCATGCAGTTTTGTCGAGTAGTCTTGAGTGGAACTCCTTTGTAACTCCTCTGTGAGTTGTTAAGAATCATAACTTTTTTTTCTTCCTTTGTTCACATATTGATTTGGTCGGAAAGTTCACAGCTTCTTCTTACGTGTCAAACTTTTATCACACTCTCTGGTAGAAGCTGACCGTGTGGGTTTTGTTACGGCTGGGATGTTCTATACTAAGTAAGAACGAAACCAGAGCTATGATTTTCTCAAATACACGTTTATAGTCAAGGTTTGGGTACTCTAAAGTAGAGAATGTTGGATAGAACTTTTTGTTTTGATTGTTGTTATGTTTTTAATGGCGTGACATGAAACTATTGGTATTTATACCTGGAATACTGTGGACAGTTTATGTGCAGCGCTTTAGCTTGCGTCAGCGCTGTTTATCAAAGGAATTTGGCTCACTTTCATCTTGTAAACCCAAAGTGTGTGTTTTAAAGAGCTTGCTTAGCAACAGCAGGCCTTCTGTCCACTTACGTTTTTTATCTATGATCCACATCCACTTCACTCACACGCGCTCTGTTGTGATGATGTCAGTTTTACACCTCTTACTCTGTTTGTTATAGTCACACGCTCACATGAACACAATGCACATGCTTTTCTCTCCGTCCTGCTGTGTTTTCTCCAAGCAACAGAGTCAGCGAGGAGAACGCAAACTGAATGATTGCAGAGGTGCTCATACCTCTTTTATCTCCATAGAAGCCAAACTTCTGAAATAAAGGAGCCGTGGCTCGCAGCCTGGACCTTTAGACATCTGTCCTCCCTGCTCTGCTCCACATTACACCACGGAGCTCTTTTCACCAGCAGCTGCTGGGTTTGCTCAAAAAGAAGGGATGCATAAAGTTGTGTGTTGGTCACAGACATCATATGTTTTCACAGACTGGATAAATGGAAGGGTCAGTTTTGCAGACTGGATTCTCACTGACTTTATAACAAGCTTAGCAGTACTTTCATTTAATTTTTTCTAGAAATGACAATCTTGTGTTAAACAGGAATTGTTTCCCAAACTGTGTTTTCCCTAGTCATGGCCGACTTGATAAAAGCAAGGTCCAGGTCCAATGATTTCAGGGTCACCTTTTCTAAGACGGAATCATTTTAGTGTGTTGGTGAGTCATTGCCTTTGTTGTGTCTGTTCTCAAAGTTTCAGTCACTGCAATACAAAGAAATCAAATACAATACAAATACAATGAAGTCAAGTCAAGCAGTGCCTGTTCAGCTGTCACCAGTGATAACTTCTCTGTGAAGTTGCTGTGTTGTAGTTTTACAGTCGGGCTGATAGAAGATGATATTGTGTCTCTACAAAAACCGACGAGAAAGATTTTTGTTCATTTCAGTGTATTCATGAGCATGCAATACTTGGTTAGCTACTCTTATTTGCTTTCTTCCCCAGAGTTGGATGACAATACCACTTCTGCATCTGTAAGCTAAAGAAGAACCTACAGCCAGAAGATGGTTAGCTTAGCTTAGTGTAGAGACTAGAAACAGGAGGAAACAGCTAGCTTGGCTCTCTCCAAAGGCAGGAAATCTGTTTACAAACAACTCTCAATCCTTGTTCAGTCCAACTTCAGCTCTGCATGACAAAGATAGCCAACTGATTCATTTGAATGAGGCAAAAACATGCCTGGTTGTTCACCAGAAAAAGGTGAACGGGGCTCAGCTTTTGCCACATCATAATGTCATCTGGTTAGTTGCACCAATCATGTAAATGCAAGCGCATTCCTGGTGGATCACATTGTAAGAAGGATGCTGTATTTTGGCTGTTTACTTCATAATTGAAGATAAAAAGATAAAACAGTTGCCACTAGAGATGTCAGACTACCAGAATTTTAAACTTCGATACAATACTAATATAAAAAATGACCTTGTATTTCGATATGTCAGAGGTGAAATTGCTTCTTAAACTTATCTTATCAGGCACAGCAAAGGACAATCCAAAATCTCTCCAGGCATACCTGTATTCATATGTGTACAAAATAACATCTTCCACACGTTGTCACTCTGTTAAATTTTATGTGGCAGTAGTAAAAACAAATACCATATGCTAACAAACATTACTTGTGAAATAATTCAGCGTTATTCAGCGTTTGGAGAATGTTTCTCTGAGCTCTCTCCTGTGTTTAAGAAATTCTAAAGCCTCTTCAAAGTCCTCTTCCCTACTCCGAACTTAGGAGCTCTCTCTGGAGGTCTGAAATTCTTTTTGAATAACTTTTATCTTACCAGTACATTGTCTGAATTTTGAGGGGAAATTAATAATTCAGAGAATCTTTTTAGAGTTTTGTCATGTGGAGCAAGGCTTTGTACTAGGAAGCTTTATGAATACAGCCCCTGCACTCTGAATTACTGTGAGCGGATCTGACACTCTCTCTTTACCTTTGTTATTAAAAAATTCCTCACTTTAATCATTTGGCTGTCCTTGCATAGACACATCTTACAATGAAGCGTTTGCTAACACATCTGAAGGAGGTATTATGAGTGTCACGTCAGGTCCTTCTCTGCAAAGTCTTCTGACACATACTGTGATGAACTTGTTCTGCAGGTTAGACAAAAATGAACATTTTTGGACACTTTGGTCTTCACTAAAGTCTTTATCAGCAAGCTTTCACCCGCAGGCTACAGCACACAAGCTGTAGTCTCTCCTGATGTCTAGATTCTTTGAATTGTGCAGGTTTATTAATCTGAAAGGTTTTCCAGCTGGGTTGCACTTCTTCACTCTTCTCACTCCCTTTATCTCCTGCAGAGACCTCTACACTCACCAGGTCCCTTTATCTTTTTCCCATACACACTCAGCAACACATTCCCAGCAGGACGGGTGTTTATTTAACCCTAAGCCTTTGATGGAGAGTGCTTATTGTCTCTGCTCCACGTACAGTCGGTGGGTGAATATTTCCCAGTTAAGGCCATTGTGTTTTTTTCCACCGTGGCCCCAGCCTGAAAAAGTACAAGCTGGTCTGGCCAAGTCATTAAGCAGTGCCTGGTACTGACTACGCTCATGACTATACTTTTCCTCTAGCCTCTTGCTTTTTTCAGGTTTCCTGGTCTGGAGTCATGCAGTTGGTCAGAGCACCTGCATGGTATTACTGTATGCTGTGTTTCTATAAATATCGAGTATGATTTAGTCATCAACAAACACTTATGGTGATTTGAAAAGCGTGTCCATGCAACAATCAGTAGAGTGTTACATTGCCCAAAAGTGTATCTTCCATCGCTCAGATCTACGTCTGGTTTCTCTCAGCAACTTGCTAAGCCATAATGGAAAACTCCCTCCCAATGAACATCAGTATTTGACTGTTTGACATCCTCTGTTTCCCATTTAAGGCAAGTGAAGATGTACGCTGATAGAGCAATACATAATACACACGCGCACACACACACACACACTCTCACACACTGCTGGTACTCCATCACTACTGAAATAGCTTGATAGCTCCTGTTATATGTCACATGGCACTCCAAAGAGTTTCAGCTTTGTATTTATCATACTTGAGAAAGCCTAGTGTGAGCACTGTGCTGTAAGTATATGGACATATTTTGTAGCTGATGCTGGTCACTTGTCGTGCTGCATCCAGGATGCTCATGTTGTTTTCTTCCCTCAGATGCAAATAGAGGGCCAGCTGCACTTGGGGGGGGTTGGTGGGGTGGTGGTGGTATTGAGTGTTACTCCTCAGCAAGCTGCTGTGGTGTTGGGAGCTTGGCGCCTGCTTTAATTACTGCATCATTAGTCCTCCCACTCTCCGCCTCACTTCTGGATCAAAATGAAGGCCCAGAACAGTTAAGGACCTTTAATCTATTATTTCTTGCAAAATACTGAACATGAGATTAGTGCTGTGTCCTAAAACAGCAATGTCTATCTTAGCCATAACATGACATAACAGGGAAACACCTCAGCATTGAACTGTGCAAGTATAAAATGTGCTACATGCTCAATGCAAGACGCACATAATGCAAAGGATCAGCGCTTTTAGGTTCCCTGTAGAAATCACATACACTTTAGTTGTCTTGAACATCCCCTCTTTACTATTGTTAGAGCTATATGTAAATAAATGGTCCAAATAAATTGTGACTTCTACTTTATAACACTGTAATGTATCTATACGCTCATCAGTGTCTTTGTACGCTCTGTCTATACTTCTGCGTTGACTCTATGCTGTAGCCTGAGGTGCATCTTCCCAGAAATGTAACTACAAGTCTCAGTGATGCAGGCAGCAACAACTGTGGTCTTCTTCCTCCTCATCCACGTCTCTCAGTGATCAACACAGCACAGAATGTCCACCCCCCATCTGCTTCGATTGGTTCAGTGGTTTTACACACCATCTCCTCCTGTGTCTTCTGTCTTTTCTGCGTCGCAGTAAATCCAGTCGTTCAACATTTATGAGCCTGAAGTTTCAGTCGCCATAGTTTGAAATACATGAAGAAACTCAACACAGTGGCATAAAAAAAACCCACTGCCAAGCTAGTGTTTTTTTGGGTAATTATAGAGAAGACGCAGACGCACCAGCATACAGGTATGAATGCCTACATAAGTGTAGTAGGCCATGGCATAGGGCCTACGTTCAGTCTTATAAACAGGAAATAATTGCCAAACTTATAATACTGTTGTTATCACATGAAATGGCATATTTCAATAGATCTGAAATATTAACTATGTATTTGTTATTAATTAGGAACTTTTTACAGTGATATGTATTGTATTTATGAATCAATAATTTATTTCTAAATATGTCTTTGCTATGATAACAACTGAACAAACTCTATCTGCTGACAAAGGCCATGAGATGCAGCAGAAAGCTCTGGAAGAAATTTACTATTCTGAGGTCAAGAATGAACTGTTTCATCTCAGCTTGTCTTTTGAACAAATGTAGAAACAAGAGTTAAAACCCCAAATCGTAGGATAAGTAAATGCAGTAAATGTTGGCATTGTGTTACAATGAGTGTCAGTGGTGAGAATGCCTGTTGCATTACTTCTTGCTCTGTGTATTGCATTCATATGTAGACATGTAATTAGCTTAACGTAGCATCATAAGGGAACTTACTTTTCCTTTTAGTTGAGGTGTGTAATTGACGTGACTCTAAGGAGCACACGTGCCCAATGCATCAAAAGTGTCATCAACTATGAGGCTTTTCAGTTTTGACTCTTAAGCTTTATTTGAAAACTGTAAAGCGCAGGTGTTACTAATCACATTAACGATGGCTCTATTCTATTCAAGTGTCCCAGTAAGCCATGACAGTGTGACAGTGAGCCTGCATGCTTACTATACTTGGACCCTGACACTGAAGCAGCTAAATCTAATTCAGCTATCAGGACTTTTATTAGGCCCATTTAGACCTTTTTCTACCATGACATGTCAAAATGTCTTGTTCTTAGGTAAGAACAAAATTTACAAGTGTCCTCGACCACTCTTAAACCACAAAAGCCAATATGCATTTTGTGCTGTGAAATATTAACAGTTATGAAGAAAAGGTAATTTGCTTCATGAAAACACATAAGAAAAATGTTATATATTACATTTAATAATTTTAAATGTTTACACTTGAAGATGTTCCGATTACAGAGATGGAGTTTTCATTTGTTCGGAGACAAAATAATGTAATCCACCTCATCTGCAGGTAATAACGGCTTCAGTTTCCACTGATTAACTGATATTCAGGCTGGATTACAAACAGACCCGCAAATGGACAGCTGCAGGCACCAGAGACATGCTGTGCGCTCCTCAAACTTCTCCAGTTAACACCACAGTTCATTCAGTTTACTGCTGTCCGGGAGACCAGATAAGTACTATATTTGTGTGTGCATCAAGGCACCATCTCCACATTCATTGTCATTCCTTAAAAAGTAAAAATCTGTTAAAAAATAATATGTGTTAGAACACGGTGGCCTGGTGGCTGAGGGGTGGGGGACACCTGCTGCAGCCCTGCAACAGAGAAACCTCTCTAAGTCACTCTAACGATGCTCCAATGCAGTCCTCCATGTCTGTTAAAAAAGTGTTTTTTTCCCCCCTGGCCTTCGGTATCATTTGCTTTTCTTTCCTTTCCTTCTTTTTTCTGAGATTAACGTCACTTGTCATATGTCAGTGGCTTGTTGCTGTGTTTTGCACACAGCACTTCAGTCTGCTGCCCTTATATGGATATATTTGGGCGTTTTGATATGCTAATCGCATCAACATCCTCAGGTGGGTAAGAACAGACTTGGCTGTTACTACATGTTTCATGAATTCCACGTAAGATTATCGTATTTTCCTCCTACTGCTTTGTTTAAGAAGAAATATGGGAAAAAAACAACAAATGTGTGAGGACCATTGTGTTTATGACAGTAATATTGATCACTGTTAAAAAACAAAACAAAAACATGATTAGTTGCAGCTCTGTTGTCGACTATGCTGATGTGGAGTCGTGAAGAGCTGGGTGGGAGTATAACCACTCCCTGCTGATTTCCCCTTTGTTTCTGAAATTGTCACTGGGCCTTTGCCAGTTTTCCAGCACATATGTGTTCGTTTGTATGGAGTCGTGTTTTTCTGCGTGTGTCTGTGTGGTCCCCCTCACTACCTTATCACCCCTGGCCTTTGCAGAGGGTTATCACCCGGTCTTCCACTACCGACAGTAAAGTTTCCACTGCGGACAGCTCGAACAATGCAGACCCTCCCTCGTCTCTCCACCACGTCTGCCTCTCCTCTGGCAGCTAAATATAGACCTCAACCGCAAGTATATCTTTGTCTAAGACATCCTATTATTTCTTTATGGTGTTGCCGGAAAAGGTCCCTTGGTCCCGGGTCTGGGAAACTGTGTGACAGTTAAGTATTTAGCCTCACCCAAATTTCCTCTTCCAGTGACAGAAACAGTGAGAAAGTTCGCAAAGGAGACAATAAATCAAGTCGGAGTTTGGTATTCTAAGGGTCAAGCTGTGACTCAAGTGTCTAAATAATGCTCTTCCTGGTGCTTTTTGTGGAAAAGTTTCCACATTACACAGCGTTTTATGTTGTGATTTCTTTCATTAGCAACACTTCTATACTACTTTGCTCAAAGAACACAGGCGCTTGATTGTCCAGGGAAGGTAAAATTCCACGTGGGACTAGTAAATTTAGCATCTCACTTGTCCGATTGGGCAAGTGGTAAAAAAAGACTTATTGCTTTTTCCGGAGCTGATGATGGAAGGAGGTAAGAGTCACTTCACTTCCTTCTCATCCCTGATGGGAGTTGCTCCTGGAAACAGGAGTTAAGTTGGGTGGCGTTGGAGGATATAAACAAAACTGCAACTATGTATCATGCAGTTTGCTGCAAGTTTGAGTGTAACATGGATAAAACGGGGTCGTTTTTCAAAGGTACGTCAAGTTTCACTGCAGTGCCACAACAAGCGCTGACAGCCTCTCATTTGCATGGCAGCTAAGAGTGCAGCCGACATCCCTTCCTCTGGGGCCTTACTGGTGCTCGTGCGAAAAATGAGCGCTGAGGCAAGTCAGGTAGTCACAAAACTGATTATGTTTCAAAAACGCTAGTTACTTGTTCCACTAGTTTGTTGTTATTTGATAACCACTAATGAATAAAACGATTTGTATACTGGCAAGTATGAAAAAGTAACTTTGGACAAATAGATTTCTGACCCATTGCCCTGACCGGGCAAAGTTGAACCATGGAACGTGGATTTGAATCAAAGGGTGGATGGTCTAACTGCGCTTTAAGTGGTCATTTGACAGGCGGTAGATAAAAGGAGAAGGACTTCACACTTGCCATGTACACACACACACGCACTTGTCTTGAAGGGTTGCCCTGGCCTTTTGCCTGCAGCCTGTCAGCGCCCCTTCAACCAAGTCTCCATTTCTCGGGCTCCATGGGACAGGCCAACCCTGACATGCAAGTCCACATACCAGCTGAACAGATGGTACCATCTCTACCTTGCCTGCTTCACAGGTTTTTATTACCTAATTTGGCCAGCTAGAGGCTAGTTAGAAAGGGAAGACAAAAGCCTGGTGAAAAAGGAGCACATTTATTCACCTGCTAATGCTCATCATTTAGCTTTTATAGGTATTTGCTTTGTCTGTAGGACGAATGGAAACCTCGTTAAATTGTGTAAGTAAAAGTCTTGAATGTATGTTCCTGCACAGGCCCTGCTCAGTGAGTCAGCTGGGTTGTGGAAACATTCCAGCTTTACTGTACCACTGAAGTAGTATGGCAGAAAAAGAATGATGTGCTTAGGCTATTTAAAGCTGTCCAATAGACATAAAACTGTCAGAGACAAAATAGTACAAGGGTTTACAAGGTTTGGCATCTGGTATGTGCTCCTGTCTTGTAAAATGAGTTAAAAACTGATGCCTGGCCGCTTCTTTATATGGTCCATCTTTATTATCTTTATATCCAGAGTTACAGAGATATGAATTCTAGGAACATTAAGTTATTTTACAGGCAGTGTGCCGTCGATCTTTACACCCCTGGCCTAGTTATGTCTCTTTTTGTTGCACACAGTGAAGGCTTGTTGCCTCCATCGGTAACTTCTGCAACTCTTCTGCTTCTGTTTCAGTCCATTCACATGTGCTGTTTAGCATAGCTCTGATTGACTCAGTGCGTCATTAGATAAAAATAGCAATATATCAACTTGCAGTATCGCAACATATTGACCCATAGCCCCTGTATCGTGATTAGTATTGTATCGCCAGATTCTTGCCAATACACACCTCTAGGGTATTTAACTTATAACACACTTGTCTTATGTCAAGTGGATGTAAAACAGTGAATAAACATTTTATCTACTAGAAAGTCACAATAAGCCCACCGTCACCCTTAACGTAACTTAAAAAGCGTAACTTAAAACAATTCATATCAACTGAAAGTGAAAATAAAAAAGCAAAAATAAAGCAGGTATTTGACACAGCCACGAAGGAGAGAAACTATACTGAATATCTTTGTCTCTAACACACATTAGACTCTCAGCTTTACAGCGACACATCAGACAAAAATAACAAAGACAAACTTATCCACCGACGGTGGGAAAAGGGTCAGTTGCCTAATTTTAGTGAGTTCAGCCATGTTTAAAAAACCCACATAAGCGCTAATTTTGGTGTACAAACAGTGTAAGCCTGTCTGCCCTGATGTTCTTAATAGCAGCATCTCTAGTCAAAGTTCCAGCACAGTAGCAGACCTTTGTTTGTTCACTGGTCCTGGCTCGGGCTTTTATTATCTGAAAACAAGCAAGGGGTTGCATTTCCTTCATGCCACAAGCCTGTCAGGCCATTGCCACAATCATGCATTAGTGCAAATGTTCAAATTCTGAGCCATCTCTCAGGGATGCAAGATTCACTTTAACATTTACAAGTCTGAGAAGTGTGCCAGAACGGCCAGAATTTTGTCAAGTTGGATCATCCAATGTTTTAAAACTACTTCCAAGTTGCTCTTAAACCACAGTCACCTCCAGTGCGAATGCTCAGTGGCTACGTTTTTTTTCCCTCTCTAAACATGCTGAAAAAGTGTGTGCTTATTTTACTGTCTCTGGATAAAATGACGGTTAAGTGGAGTGAAAGCTACTGTATGTTTGTATTCTCAGCAGTAAGTCTCACACTGGGTCTTGACTGAGGCACTTTTTCCTGTCCTTTGTGCTCACATATTCATGTTTGCACACATGGATTCAAACACAGTGACAGTGAGACATTAGAGTCTGAGTGTGTGTCTTATCTGATTGGCTGCTGACAGAGGTAAAGTGGTGTGTGAAGGGACACTTAAGAACATAGGTGGCCGGGGATGCTGGTCTGGATCTGGCCTTTCCAGTCCATCTTATTTCATACTTCATCATACTACTACTTCCTTCTCCTTGGCTAGAAACACGAATACAAGTCTCTATGCATTTGGTGACACTGAAACCGTGCCAGCATCCGTCTGATATGGCAAATCCCCAGTGTTAACACTGGGGATTTTTTCCTGGTGCTTGAAAATTCCAATGTCAAAGCAGTCAGCTGCACTGATTATTATCATTTTTAAACACGTTGTTATTGGTTTGGTAGCAGATACATGGGATGGTGTAGGAGACGCCCTTTACAAACATTATGGGGAGCACAATGACCTTTTACCCTTGGCTGACCTTGAGCTACTGCGCTTATGTTTACTATGCTCACCTTTCTCTTTTTCCTGAAGACTAACTGTCCTCTATAATATGAATGTCCTCCCATGCTAAAATGAGTTATTAGATCTCAAATTAAATGAAGTAATCCATATAAGCTAAGGTTGTTGGTGTCCTTTGATTACTATAATAAGTAGAATACACCAGTCTGTCTGGACACAATAGACTGTTCAGATTTATTCTAATACTGTATCAAGCCGAGGGGAGAGGTTAGCAATTGGACATACGTGTTGGTTATGGACTGGTTGTTTTTTTCCAGGCGTTTTTTGAGGGGGTGATTCTTGTCATTTTATTTTCCTAATATAATGGTCTGAATGACTGAGAGCTCCTGCTCAGCTGCACACTCTCATTCAGTGGCACAGTGCACACCCACTGAGCTGAAAAATCAGTGAGAGAGCCCGTAGATCCCAAATATTTTCAATAACCTGGGAAATTGAGGTTTTATTTCAACCAAACCAGACTTTGTGATTGGTCAGTTGTATTTTTCAGTTTAATAAGGAAAATAGGTTTAAGTATATTTCCTTTCTCAGCATTTTGTGAGTTTTTTCCTTCTTTCTTATTTTTTAGACATAGCAAACAGCTTTGCTGCATTGCCCAACCCTAATAGAATAGAATAGAATAGAAGTACTTTATTAATCCCCAAGGGGAAATTCATTTGTCTGTAGTAGTCTCATCTATTAGTATAAGAATTATAGAGTCTTACTATTAGACTATTACTATTACTATTACTACACTAATGGGTAGTGTTGTAAAAATTCTTTGTCTAAATAGTGAGAGTTGCTAGTTCTCTGAAGAATTTCCAAGACGGCGTGATGAATCAAATCTCTTTACTTCATGCCGCATGGAGAGAAGACTCGAGCACTCAGGCACTCAAGCTCAAGTGTTCTCTGAAGGTCTTACACAATGTCTTGACTTATTTACAAAAACAACAGTTGCTGATTCCATAGCAATGTTGATTCAATCATTCCTTCTTCAGATGTTAACAATGTGTAAGCACAGTAGCCTTTCTGAGTACAATGTCCCATTGATTTCACACTCAAGCTTACAGTCATCTTCCTTCCTCTCAACTTAGATACAGAAAATCCCAAAATAAGCACATTGATTATTCATCAAAATTGTTCGTCTTCCACAAGGGGCTACTATAGGAATGAACTGGTAGCCTTTCTTCGGACTTTGTACACAGTTGTGCACACCTTGTGTTAAAGCTTATAGTTATTCCTGCAAAGAGAAACACAGTTTTCTGTCATAGTACAACATCTGAATGACATGAATTCATAGTAAAAGTCCCAGCAACCCTGATAGTGAGACCGAAAATAAACTCTAATCATGGCAACCATTAAGGCCTGGTCACCAGAAAGTAAAGCTAACACGATAGCCGACCAGAAATATGCGAGTGCTGGTCAGTCACAATCATGGTTATTAAAGTTTTTTGAGCTAGCCCATCTGCTAACTTCAATCAGCAAGCTTGATAGCTTGTTAGCTCCAAAACATTAAAGATTTGTACTATTAATTCCTGTCTCATTACTGTTAAAACCATGTTTATTTGTAGATTATTTTTGGGCCTTTTAGCCTTTATTTGATTGGACAGTTTGCAGATAGACTGGAGAAGACATGCAGTAAGGGCCGCAGGGTGGAATTGAACCCACAGCTGCTAAGGCCAAGATCGACTATCTAATAATGACAGTGGCATACATTTGCGTGTCAAGAGTTCACCCAAGTTGCAATGGACATAAAAGATTCATGCAGACTTACTTCACCCCCCATGAGCCAATCACCTGATCGTGGCGTCTCATTGAAATGAATTGATCTTGCGGGTGTGAGAGAGCCATTAGGAGAAAGAAGAATGGGTCATATCAGGATCACACCAACCAAGAGAGGACCCGATGCAGCTATTCCTCTTCTTTTATTCCCTTCAGTTGCGATGGTTTATTATTATTACTACCATGAAGTCAGTTGTTAGTTGTGTTAAAAATAATCCTTCATTCATTGTTGTTCATCACACTGTAATGGGAGAGCCAACACTGATTGGTGAGTCAGTCTGTGAAAGTACCGCAGGAGATTAAAAATAATAGTGTGTGTTTCTGTGCACCTTTAAACTCATGTCAGGAAAGTGAAGGTGAATTTGGGCACACAGTGTTTGTGTGACTCAGTGGAGTTTCTTAATGTCAGGGTGTTTGAGTTAGCTCAAATGATTGAGTTTCTGTTAGTGTGTGTCTCGGCGAAGGGTGTTAGTGAGTTTGTATAAATTTTGCATCTGGAACAGAGAGATTACATAGAACTTTGTCTCTCAATTCCTGTTTACCCGTCTCTCATGATGACCAGTCTACGCTCCTTATCCTGTGTGTGTGTGTGTGTGTGTAGCTGTCTGACTGTGTGTAGTTTCCCCATTTTGTCCTGTCTTATTGTATGTCCTTATTCTGCTGGAAGGTCACCAGAGAGCGACGGGACAGCCCGGGAGACGTGATTAGATATATCAGATGATGAATTGGAACAGACTGAAGTAAATAGGAACCCGGGTGGTTGCATCTGTAAAACTGATGAGGTGTTTTGCGAAACCCACTGCACTCTAAAGGGGGACGTCTCTTGACAGACTGCAAGGACACGGTTGCAGAAAATGAATGTCTGCAAACAGTTGATCATTATGAGGATAGGAATAGATCTCGGGATTCGGTTGTTGCAGTCTGCTGCGCCCAAAATTGTTTGCCTTTGCTCAGGTGATCATTGTTGTTTTCAGTGTCTGCCCACATCATAGCTCCCACTCATCTATATGATCTAACAGTATGTGCATGAGAGCCATTTCATTTGTGGACTACACTCATTTCTCAGTATCTAGCTAGATGTGTGAATACTCAAATCACACTTTGGATGAGAGTAAATTTAATTGATTGTTTTGCTGCTGCTGGCATCAGTAAGAAGACAGACTTACAATAACAATGTACAGTACAAAACATTCAGTGTGTATTTTTAGTTCCAAGGGATTCACCAAATTTTAGAGTGGATATTAGATAATTTACTGCTCTTCAGAATGTGTGTAGATAAAGGATTTTAACTCTGTGAATGGCATTGTCATTGTTTTGAATCCTCATCCATTACTGGCTTCAGATTTTAAAAGTTACACATCACACATTTCATTGCTCTCATTGGTTATAGTCTGACCATTTGCATCCAGAAATGAAAATCTAAGATGAACTGGAAAATCCCAGACTGATTCGTATTTGTGCATTTGTGAATTAGTCTGAACTGAATGGCGAAGCCAAGCTACTGTACATTATGTTTAGTTCCAATTAGCAAGTGATTAACTAGATTTTTTTTATTACAGAAGTGAAATGAGATTACAACAATTCTGATAACTACAAATATTAAACGCTGAAGAAGATATAAAGAAATATATGTATATATGAACTTACATATATAACAAACTAGAAGAATATCAGTAAAACAAAATGAAATGATAAAAATAATAATAATGATTGAGCTATATATACGGAAAAACTTTTATGTACATAACAAACTAAATGAAAGCAGGGTGAGACCAAAAAATACAACAGTTGAGGAAGAAATACAGGAAATGAGGTTTAAGTACAGTTAAGTTACTGTCGTGTCTGAAACACTCGCAGTGATTCAAGCGTATACAGTATGTACATTTACATGGTAAACAATACTTAACATCAGCATGTTAGCATTTTCACTTTTACCATGTTAACCTGTTGAAGTTAGGCACGTACAGCTGCACAGTGCAGCTAGCATGGCTGTAGACTCTTTTTTTTTCACATACAGGGTTGTCTTGTCACATTAGACCCTGTGCCACAGATCGAACAACTGATTTGCACTTGCCATTCCACTATGCAGAGAAACATATGTCTGAATTGCTGGACCAACTGACATGTTATCTCTGCACATTGCCTCTTCTTATATGGAAAGACACTTTTTCATCTTACAGTGCCATGTCAGGGCAAAGATGCTCCATGTCTCACACTCTTCCGTCTCCCTCTGCCTTTCAGATGACCTACATGGCTACTAGGCTAGTTCTTTAACTCTAAAATAAGTCGTCAACACCTCACGCTGCCAAATGTGTGACACACTTGAAGTGTCCTCTGAAATGTAGGTTAGACTCGTCACTTTCCCAACTGCTACTTTGTGATGTCAGTTCATAAGAAAGTTGCAAAACTAGATTGTGAAATTATTCAAGTGTTTTGTAAAAATTGTGAAGTCTAATTGCCATAAAAGGAAAATAATGAAGGGAATCTTGCCTACCATGGCTGGGTTCAGATAAACATCAGATAATGAGATCAAGTGACTCTTAGAGAGGGTAACTCATGTAACTCATCCAGTTGTCATGAACCGTTTGTGTTCTGATGTTTGTAAGAGCAAGTGGAAATTTCTTAAAATATCTAGGGAGGACCCACAGAGAATATTTAATGCAGAAACAGAAGGAAGCAGTGAGTTCAGCTGCAGGGTCAGGTCATGGGGAAATTCTCTGTTATTCATCAGCAGTCAAAATACTACCACCCAAACCCTTACATGCAGGTTCTAGACAGTTGGGACCTTCAGTTGCACATTTCAGCTACTTCAACAGATGGTCAGCCCTATTTAACAAGCTTGTCGTGTGTCCAGCGTCTTTGTCTAGCCCAGGTTTTGACCACTGAGGGCTGTTGTGGTGTTTCTGAGGCGTGACTCATCCGCTCTGGGTTTTGGTTGAGGTCTGGGCCTGGGCACTGTGTTGTGGAAATCCAGCGCCTTCTCCACTGTTTATCTTGGAAGTCTTGTTTTCTGGCGCTCTGTGAAGGTCAATGCCAAGGGGAGCCCTTAAATGAGAGGTCTACTTGGGAGATATATTCTCAATTTGGACATATGCTGGACATGCTTTCTGTTGGGAGAGCGGAGGAGAGTCTGGTTTGTCCACTTTTGGGCTTGCCTGATGATCTATGATGGATTTAACCTATTTTTGTGTGACACAGATCCCCATGTTGATCTTTCTGCTCTACATAGAACACGGAACATGACAGAAAGAATTGTTGCGGGGCTTCTCGGAGACATTTTAATGGGGTCCTGGTGGAAATGGAAACTGACCCTTCTTTGGCCCCCTCCCGTTGCTCTTTCTTTTTCCTCCCCTCTTTTTTTTTCTTCTTTCCATTCTCACTCTCTCTAAAGCACTCCCACAGCAGGAAGAACCCAATTATAGAGATATCGGGCCCATGCTGAAAACGTGATAGCCTGTGAAATGTCTTCGGCGTCACACAGAGACAATGTTTGTCCTGCCCCAGTGCAAACAGGATGCTGTGTGCAGGAGAGCGTCGCGAGATAAGAACAGACAACAGCGAGAGGGAAAGACCAAAAAAAAAAAAAAGCCAACCAAGGGGGGCAGAGGACAACATGGACAGAAAGAGGAAAAAGTGATGATCTTATGACCTCAAGAGACACAGAAGCAGAGCAATAGTACAGTTACAGTATTGCTAGTATAGTGTGATTCTTGCACAGGAAGTAGAAGGATATGTGCCGCCACCTGAAGGAAACACAGCTTGTACTACAGACAGTGTGTTGTCTCTCCTCCTCCTCCTACTCATAACCATTTCCTGTTGCCTCCTTGCTAGAAAGGAGTTCACAGTGACTTCATTTAGCATAATGATCAAAGCTGATCAAGGCTCAGGTACATGGCAAATCACACGCTCTGCACACAGACACTGGCGACAGGGATTTGTATTACAGGTGTAATCACATGTTATTCTCACACACAGAAACAGATTACAGGATGATTTCATCTTCTTTTTTTTCCCCACTAAGCCAAAGATTATTCTCGCTTTCTGTGGACTCACTGACTGGGTTTATTTTGTCCATAATGCTGGTGTTAAGATGCTAATTCAGGATCAAAATGTGGGTCATGTCACATTTAGAGCAAGTGTTTATGCTCAACAAGGAGTCCCTTTATTGCTTTGAGTTTTTTTCCAACAGGGACCCCCTTTGCTATGTTTTTCTCAGTATAAGTGACTAACTGGGACAACAATTGTTGAAATTGGTCCAGTTTTGAGGGAAAACACTGCAGCCTGCAGAAGTGACACTCAGCTGCAATATAATCCCTCCGGGCAACTGCACACCGTCAATGTATATCCACTAAAAGCGCTTGTTTTTGCAATGACAGACTAATAACAGATTGTTATTCTAAGTGTCTGACAGCATTATGGGAAGGATCAACAGAAGCTACAGAGAGAGAGAGAGACTGTTTTTTTAAAGAGTCACATCCTTTTTGTTCTACAGAAACAGACGCTATATTGTTCTGTTCAAAGTGACCAGTCCTCACTGACGAAAGCAGTAATTTACCTCTCCGATTTACCGCTGCCACGGTAGTTTTTTAAGCCTTTAAAACATAAAAAGTCACACAGTAACACTAACTAACTAACTGGACAAGGCTGTGGTAGACCAGAGAGGGAAAATGAGTTAAAATGAGTTTTTGTTAACAGAGTCTGGTGACTCCTAATAGAGCAGAATAGCTGAAACAAAAAGGATCTTGCTCTTAAAAAAAACCCAAAAGATCACTCTGTAGCGATCCTGTTGTCAGACACTTAGAATAACAATCTGAGCCTGTCAGTGGCAAAAACGAGCACTTTCAGGGGACTTACCTTGACAGTGGAAAAAAAGTTTCCAGGTTGAAAAATACCAGAGTTAGTATTTAAATTGTCTTTGAGTTGACTCCAAAGACACGCTGCACTTTGTCATGACAAATGACTGTAATTATCAGAGGTTGTCTGAACATTGAATAGCCACACTACATCTGCCAGGGTTAATATTGATTTATAGATATTTACTACCTCATTTACATGCTGTCTTCACACCTCTAGGCTCGTATTAGACAACATACGGAGCACAAAACACTAATGTGAGAGTCACATTCAGACATTGCAGGTCATGTCAAAAGAGAAATTATTAATCTTGCTTACATGGGATGACATGATTGACATGTTCAGCCAATGTCAACAGTAAGGTTGCTGAAAGTAAGTTTTAAAGCGATATATACAGTAATAGGAAAAGAAGCGCTCATTCAAAACCTCAGTTCAGTTCAGTCTTTATTAACTTGAAATTTGGCCTACAGCAAAAGTGTTCAGTGATGTTTTCTGTACTTTGTGCAGGTTGTTAATAAAAAAAAGAAAAAGAAAATTCTATTTAGTGTGCCTAAGGACTTTTTTCTTTTTGCTTTGGTATCGAAAGAGGCATCGAGTATCTTTTTTTCCCCATCCTAGTGTTGTATCAAACTTTAAATTTCTGGTGTAGTGAGAACCCTAAGCAACAGTGAGCAAGGTATGTTAATAGCCTAAATGTCAGTTATTCATATCACCACACTAAAGGCTTTTATTAGGTTGGACTGGGTGTTGCTGTGACATTTGTCTTTTTTGGTATTGCTCAAGAGGTTTCTCTTTTGTTGGTTCTGTTGAATCGATATAAGTAATGGCCCCTGACAGCGAGAGACACACACACAACTTTCGACTTTAAAATTTGCACAGAAACTCACGCTGACATGAAAACAGAACTCAGAAACCAGCTCCATCCTCATCAAAGATATCTGTGCAGATGCCTCAAGAGATGTGATGCATCTGAGTGACTTTTCAAAGCTTGAGAAAGTGGAGCAGGCTTTTTATGTTGAATCTGTGACAGCCTAATTCTCTCTCTCATTTTTTTCTGTCGCTAAATTATGCATGCATGTTTCTTAATATGTCCCTTTTGCAGATTGAATCCTCCTTTTTGAAAGCGTGAGGAGAACCAGTTTGATGGTGTCCCTCAGGATGTCCTCAGGCCATCTGATCACTGAGCAAGTTTTTAAGGCACTACCTGTACTTTTAGAGTTTCGGGTTACAGAATTATGAATGAGCAGCCGTGCAGTAATGCTGCATTATAACTGAAACATGCAGTAACAGTGAAATGTGCCGCAAAATGTCTTGTCCTGGTTAATATGGCAGTAAACCTTGTCCTTCATTTAAATTTTAAGTGATATCTTCTTCCAAACAATATTGAAGGTCGACCTTGTATTTACAGGCACTTAACAGATTAATTTAGCTGAAATGTTGAGAGTCAAAAGATGAGAGACCAAAAAATTTGGCTTGAAGAACAGAA
>JAJHUR010139055.1:0-54986 GCA_027495735.1 Lutjanus campechanus
TCCACCTTTAAGGTCAGACCACCTTAAGGGAGCCTGTACCAAAGTTGTCGATAACTTTAGGGCTAACCCAGTTGGGTCTTGAGGAGTTGTAACATTTAGTCACAAACTAACAGTCTAAACTGTGCACACACTGCACTGCTACATTCACAGCAAAATCAAAATTTGGACGGTTGGCTTGTTACTAAAATGAGAATAGCTGGTCCACCTTAAAGGCCAATCTACCTTAACTGACCCCGGTTTGAAGTTGTTGCCAACTTCTGAGCTAACCTCCTTCAGCAGGATTTCAGACACAGGCTCTGGAGGATCTGAAGCATTTATTCACCAACAAGTAATGTTTTTTCTGATACCAATACCAGTAGCAGAAATGCCTCCAATACTGCCTAAATCATTATCAGCAAGGTACTTCCTTTGTAACCCGAGCCAGTCTATACAACAGTGATAACAACAACCCATCCTTAGCAGCAACACTTTTTTTTTTTAAGAAATCAACAGTATTCATTAAAAGACAAAGTCTCTGTAAGATTCGTTCTGAGGAATGATGATCAACAGCTACTCCCACTGAAAGACACAGATGTTTATCAAAGACGCTCTGAGACTACAGTAAACAATGACACACAGCAATAACCAACTGCTAAGATTCCCTGGAAGAACTCTTCCGTGTAGCCGGCACAGTCATGAAATCTAATTCTCATGTTATTAACAGTGCGCAGTAAGTGAACTTTGAGTCATAGCACTGGGGAAACACTCCAGTCTGCGTGAAGGCAGTCAATAATACAGAAATGGGCAGGGAGCAATTGAAACCAAATTTTGGATATCAAAAAGCTGACCTTGACTCATGGTGTCACTGCACCAAAAAGAAAATGGTAAAAGAAAGGTGATCTTTGAAATGTGGTCAATAGTAGGGAAATAATGTTCAGTTTCAAGCAATATATTGCTTGATACTTCACAGAGCCATGTTGCCCTTGAATGCTGCCCACAATCTGAGTCTTCAAGACTAATGACTTAAGAGCTGTTCGCAGACAATCAGAAATAAACAAGACATAAAAATAGCAGCAGATCAGTGGTCTGTTTCTTATTTTTTGGCTGTAAACAAACACAAAGTCTCAGCTGTGTGGGACAGACCTAACCACATATTACCACAAACTGTTATTGCTGTTTGCTAAAAAAGATTCAAAACAGTTTCCCTCTTTAAATTGTTTGTAAAACCCAAATTAGAGACTAACAAGAAACCTCAACATATTTTAGACAGTTCATGAACTTAATAATCCGTGTATGGATTTCTCCTGCATTTAATGTAAACAGTAATCACGTACAACATAACTGTATTGGCAGCCTGATACATCAGGGTCACATACAGACTTGCAGTCGTATTCAGTTCTGTGGCCCTGTGACAAATACAACCTGTGTGGAGCTTAAAATCTAAAAAAACGTTAACACTATGCTTTTATGGTGGGCTCTGTGAACCCAGCAGCACTGTGCAACTCACAGTCAGGACACTTCTGGCAATTTGGTGGCCTATATTTGGCTGTAAATGCAGAGCTCAGGGTGGTACTTTGGCCAGACTTGTTAAAAGAATGATGATGCACATAATTGTCACTGGTTACACTGTGCTTTTGGATGGAAACACAAGGAGAAAGATTGGTAGGAACAAACGATCCTGCAGGAGTCATTAAAGAAGAGAGACGTTTTAATTGATGCAACTGTGTGAACTGTTTTCACACTGCCAAACAGTGCAAACTCTACAGTATAATTAATCATAACTGCCAAGTCTGATGTTGAAATAAGCACAGAGATTTCTGTGGTTATTTTGGTGCTGGTTACTCAAAATTTAACCAGACGTGTGTGATTGTGGCTTAACAGTGCACGTCATTGATCAGAGAATGCAAATAGAACAGACACCTGCGCCCTTCATATGGATGGAAACAGGAGTCACTGAGGTAAAGGAAAGGCCAACAGATGACAGATGTGGGTTATAATCACTCATTAATCTTTATTTTGTCTTACTGGCATTTAAGCCTATAATTGTAATTAAACTATAGTCTATTGCTTCTCTGTGTATCAGCAATAATGAAAGTGGAAAGAAGAGTAAAACATGAACAAAGAAATCTGAAGTTTACATGAGTGTGTCTTCAACAAATTAAGTTGATGTTGATGTCATGCTCGGCCAGCTGCCACTGCATCCAGAACCCCCTGATATGGATGGACGGATTGATGGACAACTAACAGACCACTGATGTAAAAAAAAAAACTGCAGGAATATGTTCCCAACTAAGACCAGTAATACAACAAACTTCTTTTATCACCTTAGCCACTTCCATCCTTTGGACTACACAACATGTTGTGAGTCAGGAGCTACATGATCGATAATTATCTGTATCTACCAATACGAAACGTCACAATTGTGACAGACTTTTCAGCTATATCACCTAGGCCTATGCTGTTACGATGTCAATGCCCCCGCTAAGAGTCTCTGTGACGTTTTTATCACTACTCATAAGAATAGTTTCTGCTGTGCTGAGCTGAGTGATGCTCATCAGTCAGTGCATCGATCTGTGCAATCAGGGTACTGGCCCATTGACCTTTTTTCCTCACTGGTGCCGTGTGATCTGTTCACTCCTCTGTTTGTTCTCAATGGCCATGTGAGCAGGCAACTAAAGGCTTTCAAGTTCAATCAATTACATCCTGACCATAGAGTGCAAGTCAATCATACTGAGCAGCAGCCTGCTCTGTGGCCTGTAGATCTTTGAGGAAAAAGAGGAGTGAAGACAGGGTCATGTGAAAAAGAGCCTGACTCAATATCAGAAGCACTGAACTGAGTGAAGAAAACAGGGCTAGGAGGAAATGCAAAAACTGGAGCTTTCAGCTATCTGTCCTGTTTACTTGAGAAAACTGAGAGCACAGACAAAAAACATTTGAAAGGCTGCAGTACAAAACTACTACACAGCGTGACCTCATGCTTACTGTCCTTATTCTTGAGAAGTAAACTCCAGAGCCCTTCTTAAGAACTATCATGCGGCCAGTCTTTGAACCCATGTCCTGAAACATGTATTGACGCGGAATAATGTTGAATCAACACCTTTTCAAACCACAGGACATTGCTCTTGCTAGATGAGGGCCTTTACACCACAATAATGAAGTCCAAAGACAATATTCAGTGACACCATTCTTGCCAAAAACCACAGACACATCATGATTTTTATCATGATATGTGTAAACTGTAAGACCGAGAATGAGATACAGTTCTTTTAAAACCATTTTGATGTCAGAAGATTCTACGCTGAGTGAAATTGAAAACAACAGACCGTGCTCTCACGTCATCTTTCTTGCACACTTTCAAAGAAATGCTGCACAGGCAGCAATAACAATACAAAACATGACCACTTGAGCAACCAGTTCCTGAGTTGTGTTAATATGACACAGGTTTGGTGATGACTAACTTCAAGTCATTTTAGAAGCTTTGCCACTAAGAGCATGAAATCTTATCTTTAAAATCTTTACAAAGTCTACTGAATCATAAAACAGATACTCTATGTAGATATACAAACCCACATGCAAATATGGTAATATGTTTGCAAACAGTTATGTCTGCAGTGGTGAAAACAATACCATGCTGAAGTTAACAGTCTTTCAAGACACTGATATTTATCATGGAAGGATTTTCTGACGCAAGCAAAGAAACACAAATACGATAAAACTGTGTCATCACATTATCAAAATGATTCCACTAAACAAGCCCTTTCCAAACTTAAGAAAGAAAATCTGAAATCTGAAAATCTTCTGCGGTGCACCCAAACCTTTAATCACAACTTGGATCAACACACGAGACTAATCATACCAATGATATGATGTAAGATTATTTCCGGTGTTGTCATAAAAATTGTGCAACGCCTGTTAAATTAGGTTAGAAAAATGAAGAATAACAGATAATTTAAATCCTATGGCTTTATTTTATCTGTTCTGATTACTTTATATATATATATATATATATATATATATATATATATATATATATATATATATATATATTTCCTGGTAATTTCAAACTTTGAAATTTGAAACATGAAAATATTTCATTTATTTTTAAAGACCTCTCTCTCTCCATGGCCCATACTTTGGAAATCACTGCACTAAAAGATGATATCACATAGTCACTGCACAGCCCTAATGCAGACACACTTTCATACAGAAAAGACCTTATATAAGACTGCTAAAACAGATCATACCTGTTCATAACTGTTCATAGACACTGCTATACACCAGAACCACATGACAGTAGTTTCAGTTTAGTCTGTCTTTTGCTCGCATACTCATGCTCTCTGCCTCTTGTTTTCTCTCTTGCTCTTTTTGGCTAGTGAATTTAACTCGTCACACATGCAGCTTCATTCAGGAATAGAGATGCATGATTGCAGTTTTCTTGGCCAATTCTGGTTTCAAATTTTTTTCAAGATTTTTTTTTCTTTCTCTGGACTATAATTGACAGCATACACAAACTTTAAAAAAATATTTTTTTTTAACTTTTCTTGATTGGGGGTGGACATTTAGCTCAGTTGGTAGAGCGTCTGACCCATGTATGGGGGCTGTCAGTCCTCTGCAGCGGCCTCTGGTTCGACTCCTGCATGCGGCCCTTTGCTGCATGTCATCCCCTCTCTCTGCCCCATTTCCTGTCTACTCTCTGGCTGTCCTGTCAATTAAAGGCAAAATGCCCAAAAATAACTTTAAAAAAACAACTTTTCTTGATTGGAAAACTAAATCCATAAGGCCATGATAAAATATTGACTATTAAATAATTATATTTTCGACAAAAGTGCTCCAGGTTAATGCCAGGCCTTGTCCTCTTTTCCTTCTCCCTCTTCAACTTTTCCTTCTTCCAACCTTTCTACTCTCCTTTTCTCTCACATTATATTTCCCTCTGTACTTATGTCCTCTCCTCTATTTGGCCCTTGCTTCTTTCCCTGCGCCAAGATTTGAAAATAATGGTGCACCAAACACTTATTATTATTATTATATTATTAAGATCATAGCGCCAGGAGTACAATGTCACATGATCTCATTGAAAACATGATCCTACCTGATCCCATCTGGAAGCAGATGTAATCAAAACAACGTAGATGACTGATGTGGTGCAACATCTAGCTATAGTAATGCTTTGCAGTGAAAAAAAAAACACTAAAGTGGTTGGTTAAATGACCAGCCAGTCATTGGTCATGGCTGGTCAAGCTGGCTCCGGTTATGAGGCATTTGATTGAAGCATCTTTATTCCAGAATATTTCAGCCTTGTCTCTTTTCACACATGCCACAGCAATGCTGGAATAGAGGCAAAGGGCAGTCCAGTAGATGATGGTAATACTGGGCGCCTAGTTATATTTAAATGTGGGTTCAAGTTAAGTGACAGGCAAGGGGGAGATATGGCAGGAAAAATGTCATCTAGAAGTGCCATTTCCTGCAATACAGGGTCTTTAATGACCAGTGAAGCTGCTTTTTCACTATAAAGCTCAGTTTATATCACACTATATGCATGTATATGTACATATATATATATATATATATATATATATATATATATATATATATACATATATATACACACACACATATATATATATTGTGTCAGTACTTTCAGCAATGAGTGACAGACAAATGTTGCCATATATTCACACATATTGCATATTTCTCTGGTGTCTTTCTGTCCTCCCTGTATTGTGATATGACATTGCTTGTCCCTTCAATGTTCCTGTTTTCATTCACATCACAGCCATGCAGGCATTTCCCCTCAAATGTTACGAGGTCCTGAGGAAGCTGAAGGTACAGATTTTGAATACTGATCCCTGATCCCATTCACTGCACGTGGGCTTTTGGAGTTGTTGGCATGCTGTTTAAATGTCACTAATAATAAATAAATTTCCAACCATAATAAAAACACCTCTTCGCTGGAACTGAGCAAAGGCCAGACCAGCATCCAAGTCCCGCTACACCGAAGCCATGCAAGAAAATGTGTCCTGACCAAATCAAATTGATGGCTCAGCTGTGTTTTTCAACTACACTGAAAGTATATTGGTTTGTGACAGCAATCCTGTGGCTCAGCGGATGCAGTGTAGACACCGCCGAGGGCTGCAGCTGCCTCTGCTCTGTTGACGTGCTGCTTACGGTAAATGGCCGGTGTCGACAAGGTGTTGCACAGCCATTGAATTACACATTCTCAAACACACATGCACACCCCTTATGGGAGAGGAAACAGGCAAACACCTCTCATTTAGCTGTGAGGTCATAGCAACAGAGCAGAGTTGCAAGATGTTGAGATTAACTCCCCCAGTACAGTTGACACCAGGCCACCTACTACAGGAAATGAAGGTCCGATAAAGCAGAGCCAATGACTTGAGCTGGTTGTGGAGCGTCATGTTATAAGTGATGCATTGGCTTGACTGTGTTTAAGTCACTTCAGGTGTCAGGAATGCAATAATGGGCTCCAATAATAATTTATAATTCATGATCACAACACATAAGATTAGTAAAAGTAGTGTCTGAAACACTGTGGGCCCTGTTGAAATACATTTAAACTTCATATATTAATCACTGGACACAAACCTGTCCTCAAATGTCCTCAATTAAGAGTAAAGAAAGATCACTCACATTCCAGTTCAAACACTAACCCACTTAGTTATACTTCTATTTGAACATTTCTGAATAAAAATAGATACTTTGTGACTCTACTAATTTTTTAAATCTTTTATATTTTATAATGCACAATGGTGAATTTATGTTATCTGTCCCGTATAGCATTAACATATATTCTTATATATTCTGTTTAATCAGAGGTTTTCAAAGCAGGGGGATGAGCCTTTCCAGGGGGGGCACCCAAACAGTTTCAGGGGGGTTTGGTGAATGGAAATGAAAAAACACGAAATTACATAACTTATTAAAAATAAATCATGTGATTTGGTTAAAGAGATAGTCCACAGATACAGTAGTTTGGGGGAATTTTACAGTTTATCCCACTTTCAGAGTCAGAAACTAACAAAAACTTTGCAGACCTTTTTTTTATGCATTTGGTGTAGTTTGAAGTCGAACAGCAATCAAAGGCCATCTTGGCTCAATTGTTGAATGTTTACGGGATCAAATAACATAATTATAAACCAACAGACATCCAGGAATCAAACAAAACTAACCAAGTAAATTAATAGGGGGTGAGGAGGTACCTATTTCCACAGTTTGTCTGAGGTGAGGCCCACAGTCTCAAACTTAGAAAATCCCTGCTTTGAATGACTTTAATCGTTAGCGTTTTAATACACAGTCTAGTGTCTGTGTTGTATTAAAAAGGTCTACAAATAAAGGGGAAGTACATTTGTTTGCCATGTGGATGTGGCTGTCTTGGGCAATAATGGATTAGTCAAATATACACACCATTAGCAAAATATTCATAAGACACCCTCAACACAAACACCACACTCATAATAAGGACATATTATATGTATAATGCTTGAAAGTCCCAGGGCTGTTGGGACATTTTGTTAGCTCAAGTGAAACTTCTCTGGATACTTATTGCCTAATTTCAATAGTTTATACCCTTCAATCTCAATTTCAGTCACAGTGCATTAACTAGTGCACAGTGCAAAAAGCTACAATGTCATGTTTTCTGAGTTGATAAACAGTCATTCTCAGCTCATCATGATGCAAGGTATTGTATGAACTTACTGGTTTCCAGATTGCATAGGGCAGTGTATGCTGTATCCAGCCTGCTGAGGGTAGGATCCCCAGGAACCAGAGGAGGGGTATATTGAACTCTATAACAAAACAAAAATTCATTATGCTACAAAAAAGCAGAGAAACACAGAAATATACCAGCAACATCTTAAGTGAAATAGACCTTTCTCATAATGCCAAAACATGAACCACATTGAATCTTTGTGTTTATCCAGCAAAAATTACTTGTATCAAATTTAATTTGTTATATTTAAAATTCAGCATGGGATTCTTGTATCAATATCAAACCCATCTTTGATCCACGAGATGTGCAGATGACAGAGTGTAAAAACTTCATCTTGTTTCATTATAACTGGATAAGCCCTTAAATAATCACAATGAACATTTTCACTTTCACGTATATGTTGTGCAATCTATATAAGTGGGCAGTTTAAGTTTTTTGAGCTGAGGTTTTGAGAAATTCCCTGGAATTTCTGTAGCTACCCGATTACAGTGGAGTTGAATGGAATTTTATTCAAAGACTAATGGGACTTCTTTGGTAGTGATATTTTCCAGTTAAAACTGAAACTGGGTTTGTCCAAATTTGATTTTTCACCAAAAACAACATTTCTCAGAGGGCACATAACTTAAAAACTTGGCACGAATCAAACATGCCAAAATATCACACAAGAAAACTTTGCTGATAACATTTGATCTCATCTACATGGGAACAGCAAATAACTCAGAATTCTGGAAATTTATACCACAGATAGGATCACTTCCTTTCTCACACATTTCTAGATAACTGTTTTGCCACGCAGAAGTTGCAAACACCAGTGCTCAGGTATAAATATATGTCATTAGGTTTAGGTACAGCTGGAGTGTGCAAGATATGAGATAGCAGAGAGAGCATGAAGAAAAGAGCCTTCTACTTTAACTGTTAGTATTAGTAGAAGTGCTTCAGAAATTAAGTTGACCTCTGTAAAAGAAAAAAAATTGGATTGCATATATATACATAGTGCAGGCCCATGGACACAACTACAAGAAAAAAACGACCTGTGTAAGTTAACTGAATTTGCATATGGGGTCTAAATAAAATAAAACTTCAGATCATACCTCCATGTTTGAGGAGGGCACAGAGAACAAGCTGCTGTCCAGCTGAGGGCCTTCTGGATGCAGGTAGTTCTCCCCGTCCATGGCCAGCGCTGAGGGGAGGATGGGCATCAGACCACAGCTTCACACATGACCACCAGCTGACTTAGGCTATGCACCCTCCGACTGCCACCCACGTGCTGGCTGCGTCCGAGACAGTACTTCTAACAGGGGCAAATGCTCCCCATGGCCTGCGGAAGGGAGAAAAATGAAAGGAGACGTTAGAAGAACTGCAGAGAATTTTTCCAGCAATCATGGTGGTCAATATCACATCAACATGTTGGATGTGTATAAAAGCATGAGGAGAAAGTAAATAAGTCATTGAAGTCTGGTCAAAGGCAAGACTTCAATGAATTACTTAATCAAAAATCAGTAAGGGAAACTACAAAGGCAACAGCACGAATAAATATCAAAATGTGGCTAATCTCACTTCTTTTAGTACAGTTCATTTCACAACACATGCACTCTTAAAAGAGTTCACACACTATATGAAAAAAAAGAGAATAAATGTTTTACGGTGTTTGTTAAATCAATAACTTTAATCAAATGAAGCAAATTTGACAAACACTCTCAGACTCTTTGATTTTTAAGACTGATTCTAGTTGCCTTCATCACCACAGAAACTGAATCCATATCTTATTCATACTGCAGTGTGGGCTTACATTTATTGATTGACAGCCCTCATTAGCTTGTTGTCATCTGACATGGCTGAAGGTTCACTGAGGACCAATTAAAATGATGACAGGAGGTCCATGATGGAGCGAACAGATCTATTCCAGGGGATAGCAACTGATTGTCAAGTTGGTACTGTATCTGGCATAATATCCAATCAATATTATGAAATGCACAACTTTTGGTCTGGATCGTTTTATTTTGTGCTAGTTTATATGCTGAAAACCAAGACTAAATGTTGATGCATTTAAGTTGCACACAATTATTCATTTCTGCATTCATAAAGTGTAATCAAGCAGCAGATGTAGTAGATTTTAGGTGGCCCACACTTAAGCGAAAAGGCACAAAGAAATCAGGATGTTTGTGAAACTTGATGTCGTGCTGCCGATGGTTCGCAGTGTGTAGGATAAAATTGGGTAATCACAAGGGGTCACCTGCATGGAATATCTGGAGGCTATCGAGCCATAATTACTGTCAAATCCTGGTGTGTTTTACAGCTCAAGCTTCTCAGGTTCAATATAATGACAGGTGAGACCAGCAAGACCAGACTGTCTGGACTCTGGATGGATATAGGACGATGATTTCCTGCAATTTTTTTTCCGCCCAACTCCCGTCTCCCTCTCCTGGTCTCTCACTGA
Organism: Lutjanus campechanus; assembly: GCA_027495735.1. NCBI lineage: Eukaryota > Metazoa > Chordata > Actinopteri > Lutjaniformes > Lutjanidae > Lutjanus > Lutjanus campechanus. The sequence goes on from JAJHUR010139055.1 coordinate 10,140, forward strand.
TCCACTGATACACATGTATATTTTTGAAACTAGGATATATACATATATTTCTGGGGGGGGGGTCAGTTTTTGGTTTAATCTGTCTGAATAAATTAGACATGCTCCCCTACAACTGGGAAACTGACCACCGTGACCTACTTTCTTCTGATATGGTTTCACACAGAGACTAAATAAGTCTGAGTAAAAAGCTGGCAGCTTAGACCTCTACTGCCTAACTTTAAGGTTTTATGGCAAATTTAGAATAATGTGTATAAAGTTTGTATATGTGCTTAGACAATAGATCTATTTCTCTTGGGTCCAAGGAAATACAAATTGTAAACTACTGATTCTAAATGAATTATGTAAGACAAAAAAAAAGCTGAATTCAATTATGTTGCTTCCAGACTGAACGCTTATCCCACAAATCTGACCAATTTTGACTGCTGAATCATTCCCATCTCTCCGTGCTCCACAATCCATGTCTGTGTAATGTCAGTAACACTCCTTTCTGCCCCAAACTAATCAAACTGTTACCTTCTTTCCCCTCTCCCTTCCTCCAGTTTGCCCCCAATCTGGCACAGGCCAGACATGTTCACTGGGGACAAAACTGAGGTAATAAATCCTAACAGAGTTTATGAGGGTCCAAATAAGAGGGTCTTTGTGTGTCTGGGTGTGTGCATGCGACCGTCTGTGAGAAAGACAGAGACCTGACCCAACATATTCACTACCAGCATGGCCAATACACACAAAGGGAAGCCATTTTACCCTCAGGCTGCCACTGTGATTCTGTCTGGATAAGGGTGAAGCAAATGTGGGGAAGCCGCAAAAGAACAGCTGGCGAACTTTCTAGGCAGGAGGTCTTAGGCAAAAAGATATTAGATATTTTCTGAATATGTGTGGATAGCCTCCAGAGATCCAGATGAAGGCAGGGACAGGAAAGTGAGGCAGCTCTGGGCAGTCAGGGAGTGTGAACTGAGACCCCGTGAGGCCCCTTTAGTGTTGCAGAATTGTTCTCTATGCAACGCCCCCGAGGACACTGAAACCTTGGATGCATCAAAGGTTCTTAGGCATCTTGCCAGTTCATCTGGGTTATCTGGGTTAGACCACTGACTTTAAATAAATACAGACAACGTGTCTCTATTTCCTCCCTCGGTACAAAAATGAAGCCAAAATATCTTGGATACGGGTGCTGTCATCTTGCACTGGTGACGTCTTTTGGAGCCAGAGTCTGCACAGTAGCGATCAGGATTGGAGTCACAGTATCGAGGTCCTGCCCATACACTTGGCCAACTCAGTCAATCATGATGTGAAACCCCCTTTTTATAGCATAAAATAAGTCATTAAAACAATTTTATCAGTAAAATGGACACTTGAATATACACCAGTGTGATAAAAACTACCAGAAATGACATAAACTATTTTTGAGGAAAAGAAATTGTTGTGTATTTTGATATTTTAGTTTGGGCCATATTCCCTCGACTAACCTGAGGAAGGAGGGATTTATGACCTATACTGCAGCCAGCCACCAGGTAGTGATCAAGATGTTTGCATTTTTGGGGAGCTGTCAATTTTCCATCTTTATATATGTCAGAGATCTTGACATTCTTATACTTCTTTCAGTCCAACATGCAGGCCACAGGTGACACACATCAAAATGCACATTCGCATTAAATTTGAAGGGTCAATGTGCAGTACGACACCATCCATCGATCTGGGTTCACCTGGGTGTAACACTGCTCAGTATTTATGTTAACTGATAGCCTATAAAAAAAAAACAGCACAGAAAGGAAGAAAAATAGGGCAAAAGCAACAGAAAGAGAAATTGTGCATGTAAGTGGGTGAGCAATAGAGAGAAACTAAACTGAAACTAAATTTGTTACCTTATTTAATTTAATTCTGTATTATTCTATTGAATTATGTGGTTTGGCAGTGATGTATATGAAAGTACAGTTATAGACTCAAGTCTCTGAATGAGTACATCCAGGGATTATTCTGTGCCAGCAGTCTGACTACATGTACAGCATCATGCTGCAACTATTCGATTAATCAGCTGATTATTTTCAAGATTATAAGAGTATAAGATGTCAAAAAAAAAAAAAAACAACTCACCACAAATATATGTTCTCCTTTCTACAAAAGCATGGAATTTCTTGTAAAACATCACAATTATAAAGAAGAAATTGTCCCCAGTTTCTTGCCATAATGCCCTATACCCCATTTCCCCTACCTCCCGCTGCCATGTCACCCACCAGTACTGTGCCAGTTGCTGTCTCTTAGCAACAGAAAAATGTCTGTATTTTGCTGGCCCCTGTTCCCTCATCCCCCCGCCCCTCCTGCAGCCTCTGAGGATAATCAATACTGATCATTCTAAGAGTGGTCCCAGATATCTTCTTCCTGTAAGGACTCTCATTACCGGAAAACAGCGAAACCCCCTACCACTCATAACCACTGCGGAGAGGAAGAGAGTGATGAAGAAAAGCTATCAGTAGGGAGAAGAGGGTTGGAGATATGGGAGGGGAAAAAAAACCCCAAAAGAACAAAACATGCCCACAGCAGCACAGGGGACACAAGGAGTTCATTCATTAAAAGCACACACACATAAGACATTTTTATAACCCTGCTTAGTTATTTTAAAATGTGTTTATACTGACAGTATCTGGATTTATAGTCTGTATGAAAACAAAACATGTATGTCCTGTATGCTGAAGAGGATGAAGCTATTTCAAAATAACACACAAAATCTTTGTTACAAAGCACTACAGAGAAACAGACAGAAAGAGAGCGGCTCTTTTGCAGTGTAATCTGTTAAATCTGTTAATTACTTCAAAGGTTACTGCTGGTTTTTGTACAACCCCCCTCCCATGTGTGTCTCCTCGCCCTCCATCTCCCTCTCTGTGGGTGGCCTGGTGCAAAAGCGCACTACAAGGGAGATTAGGCCACTTCATGGCAGCATTTGTAAGACCTTTCCAAACTGAGACCAGCCCATATACTATATGCTAAACATGCCAAAATACACAAACTGTTTGATCAATGCAGAAGGACTGCAAACATGGAGATTTAGTCATTTTAGAAACTGTATTCCCAGTGATGTGGCCACTTGGTTCTGTTTGGCTGTGTGAGTCACTGTGCCTGTCTGTCAGCCAGACACACAGAGGTTAACAGGCAGCAGGCCTCTGTCACTTCAAAAACACAAGATGTGTGTTTACTATGTGCATTGCTAGTTATAGCGCTCAACATTTGCTTGCAAGTACGTCAGGTCGGAGGTAAAATGCAGTCTGTGGTGGCAAGGGCTGCCTGGTTGTGTGCTGGTGGCCTTTAGTGAGTATCAGTGGCGGCCAGAGCACATGGGGATCATCCAGGGAAGTGTGACTTCCTTAAGCTGCTAAGTCACGATTAACGCTCACGAGGGGAACCACCACCCTGCCTGGCGCGTGTGCCATCACACTCACAAATGCACACTCACATGTGGTGTGTTGATATACAATCATACTTCCATAAGCACACACCAAATTATTTGTGTATGTGCACATGTGGCATGTGATTGTTTGTCATTTATGTGACAAAGTCATAAAAACAGATGCATGCACTGGCTATAAAACACAGGTATGGATGCATGTGTCCCTTTAAATGCAGTGGAAAGTGTAATGCTGAAACGAAATGTATGATAGTGAGAAAAATATTTTTTGCCAGGGTGAAGATAGGTGCATGGTCACTATCGCACTTTTCTGTGTCCCCACAATTAGAGAATTAGTATTACAATTCATTATTAATGCTGTGTTTGATTACCATGTTTTTTGAAAAACTCAGTCTAGTATCAATCAAACTTAATAAAAGTTGATTTGTTGCAGTGGCAATTAAAACACTAACATCACAAAGGACATGATACCATTTCCAACTGCTGAGAGGTTTTTCAGACAAAACTTGGGGTAATGATTTCATTGTGTGTATCAGCACTTTTTGAACGTTTTCAGAACATTTTTAACAATATTGCCGTAGTACTGATAACTGTGATCATTTTGCTCACTATAATTGCAACAGGAAATTTTCATATCATTTCATTTACAAGTAGCCCCCACAATTCAGTTTTGTGGTATTGCAAAAAAAAAACAAAAGAGGGTTCATTCTTTGAACCTTCTCTCTCTATCTTGTTGACAAATGTGGCCTCATCACCTCTCACATGCATTCCTTTACTTCTTGTCACACTCATCTCATTCCTTTTCTTTGGGCCCCGTCCCAAATCCTTCTTAAGGTACTGAGATAACCCTTCAACAAACAGCTCTGCTTCATCTTCATTAACTGCATTCTCAAAATTGGCTCCATGTGGCATACGGGGGGTCCCGTAGATGCATTTTAGCAGCTAATGCGGCTGTCTGAATTGGCCGCATGATATTTTGCATTGAGTTGTGTATGAGTCTATGATAAGTCTATGAGTGGAAAGGCCAGGAAAAAAGGAAGCATGGCCAAAAAAAGAGTAGAAGAGACAGTATAAGGTGCAAAATAACATGCATATGTCAAAAATGAACACAAGCTAAATGTAGGAACCATCAAGTAGGTTTACATTGCTGTGATTTTTATGTGCAGCAGCTATTGTGACTACACAATGTCAGTCTCTGTTTTGCTGCAAGAAACACTGTTACATGTTATTAGAGATGTGACGACACATTCCCGTTGTCAAGCCACCATAAAGAAAACATGGAGACAAAGAGAAAGACAAAGAGAAAAAATCACTAGGGTCTGCGTTCTTTTGCAAGAGTTGGCGTCTGAACAAAACAAGGTAATTATTTTTAGTCAATAATGCATGATGCAGTTTTCTGGCCGTTGGCAGTTGAGCCAAAAATTAATTTTGGATCTTGCATGTACAATGAGAGTGCATACATGGTGCACAAAAGTTTTATATGCGAGAGCCATCTGTTGGCATCTGTCATTCTCCTGCTGTAGTCTGTATCTCTCGTCACTGCTAACAAGCTGGCTGAAGACAATCACTCAGTCCAATGCACAACACTCACTCATCACCAATCTGAGTCCATCAGCATCACCAGTAATCAGGTTAGAAATGATCACGGCCCAGCTGCCCTACACCAGAGCAGCAAGGGGGCTGTTAGTTGGTTATGATTGCCTTGACTGGCTGGATTCATTAGCTACTGTGATGAAATATTCATAAGAGGAACAAGTTACTTCCCAGGGAAACACTGCGCTTCGTCATTCAAAACAGCCTACATTATTAATTAGCACCTTCTTCGACACAAAAGGCCTATACGTGCCTCTGTGCGCACGTGCACAAACACACATGATACATACCCTTAAGCACATACATGGAAGGACGCAGACATTAGCTACCAATCTGTTCCTGTTGCCCTTCCCACAAACAGAATTTCCATTCAGTATTACAGACATTGCCATAAAGGGGCTGTGGACAGCCCAGTGAGCGGGTAGGACACTGGATAGAGAATAATGATCGAATGACTGTGTAACCGAATCTGCTGTCTTATCAAAAGCCGGGAAATGGAAACAAATTGGGTTTTAACAGCCTGTTGTTATTGCATTTCGCCCGTTCAAATATTTATCAAAGAGGCTCTCTGGACTGGGACAGGACACAGGAACACGCTGAACAAACGGGCAGTCATTTGAATGTACTGGTCTGACTGAAACACAGAGTTCAAAGATTTAGCTACTTACAAAGAGATAACGATTAATCTTAATTAGATTCTCATCAACCCACTCCAAGTGGCTATTCAGCACCATTTTGCCATGATGATGAATATCTTTGTGCCCACAAACACAAGCTGAATGAGACATTAAAGTGATTTATCCATAAAGGGGGAACTTAATCAAGCTCTTGCGGTTCAGAGGATGCCTTTGTTGTGGTAAATGAAGAAAGAGACCGGCTGGGAGAGAGGGCCAGGGAGCAAAGAGGAGAGAAAGGTGAGGGCAGAAAAGAGTTTGACACTACAGTAGAATGGTGCAAAGAGCAGTAGAAGTAGAAAACGATCACAAACAATGGTCTGCAGTGGCTTCATGACTCTCATTTTGGAGCAAATCCCTCTACTTCTGCCACCAGCAGCAGCACCCACCAGAAATAGATCAAAGACTGACTAGATCAGAGAGAGAGCGATCCACTTAGCTGCCTCTTTGCCCGTTTTCCTCTGTCATCTCATTTCCTCAGGATAGAAGGATGATGACACATGCTAGCTGTGTGCGCTCCCTACACCTCACTGCTCTGGTTCAACTAGTTAGATGAACAGACAATAACTGAGTTTACCTAAACAAATTTGTATAGTGGAAAAGGCCGGGCACAGCGACATTTAAGTAAAAAGTGTACATTTTTTGCATAACTTTCACAAAACAATTCTAGAAATGCTACTGTTGCTATCAGAGATACACGATACAGATTTTTTTTTTAGCCGGTATTGATAATTACCTGTTTCTCACTGTTGATACTGATAAGATAACAAATAATTATATATTTTTGTATTTTGAAAAGACAATCATATAACCTGTAGTTTATGCACACCTGAGGGTAAGAAAGGCTAAGATGTTGTAAGCAAAGGCGGATAATTTAATATTTCATAGCTGACTGAACCAAATCTAATTTACTTCACTACGACAACAAACCAAAGAACAATCCCGACTCTTCAAATTTTCAATTACCTTTTCTGGAAAAGCACATCAAAAACCTTCTGTCAAAGCAGATATTAGTTTATATTTATTGGCTAATACACACCAGTACCAATATAGACCAATGGATGGATTAATATCAGTTAATAATTTATATATGTATAATATATGTAGATTAAATGAGTTAGTCTTTTTTTTTTATTAAATGAACATACCTTAATTTGTATAGAAATGTAATTTGTTGTGTGTTAGATGGCTTGTAAAAAGTCCTGTTAGTACAGATACCTCCATTTGTGTGCAGCAAGTGGAGTTTTTTGACCACAGTAAAAGCTAAACACCAGCAAATATTGATTTAAACAGAATATTCAGTTAAATTAATACCTGTTGTGAATTTAAGAAATTATTACCATTTCTTTTTTAAATAAATTTTGACTGTTGGATTAAGAGTTGGAAACAATCCTACATAGTCACCATTGGAATCTAATTATACAAATAGTATAATACTAATAATATTAGTGCATCCTAATTATTATCTGCAACTGTTCAGAAATATCAGGATTAAATCGTATTAATAGACATGCAAAAAAATCACATGCTGATTTACAATTTGAACATCAAAATTATGAACAAACTATTCAACTGCAATAACAACTAGAAAAAACATGTCAAAATGACAAAATATGCATTTTCCTGCTCAGTAAATGGTATGTTGCCTTTTAATGAAGAAACAGGAACTCAGAAATAACACTGCTCCTCAGTTCCCCTCCTTTTCTTGTCGTAGAGCTTGCTTTATCTCACTACATCAGATACTTTCCATCTTTGCGCTGCAGTCTACTCATATCGACCCTTTCAATTCTCAAAACGTGGACCATTTCTGTCACCCTCCCACACAATACTGCCTCCATCACCGACCCCATGCTCTCATAGTGATATTGTCTACTTTACCATTTCCTTCACCACACCACCCTCTTCCTTCTTTCTAGTGATAGCCTTTTGCTTTCCTATTTCCATCACAATCCCTCTCTTGTCATGTGGTAGCCCACTCTGTGTCTCCATGCCCCCATTTTCCTTATGTTCATTCTTCTTCCTCCCTCCCTCCTGTAAGAGCGGGCTGGTGGCGGTGGCTGTTGCCTCTCACCCAGTGTGACCCTCAGATGGATTCTGCTGCTGATTGTGTGCAGTTGGTTCCCCAACTCTTAATCTCCACCCACTCCCCACCCCTCTCAGACATGGTTATTCAGAGAGTCAGTCACAACAGCAGGCAAAAGCTATCAGATGCACATGTCACAAGCAAACAACATAGCAGAGAGAAGCAAAATCTGGACTGCTGGCCTGGAGTGCTTGATACAAATAGAGTATTCATGACTGTTGTGGTCTTGCAAACAGGAACTGTAAGTCCAACTGCCCAAATATCATGATCACCTACAGTCAGGAGGCATTCTGGAGCACCTACTGAAGCTTATCCTGAAATGGGAACTGAAGGGGACTTTTGTCTCTAAATCTAAATAGCTTGTACTCCACAAATTTAAGTTAAATCACACAAAAAAAAATACACAGGAGAGTGGAATTTTGTAAGAGAAGTTGCCAATACAAGTGTTTCAGTTTTCTGAACTCTGCCCTACCACTGTTCAAATCCAGACAGTACTCTACTCCACTCAGATTGACCTCACTTTTTCTGGCAAGCGCGAGAATATTGCACCACATGCACAGAGTCAGAGAGCCTGTCTGTGTCTGTCTGTCTGTCTGTGCCACTCTGCTATGCTCATTTCAGTTCAGTTCAGTTCATCTGTCTGGTATCGACTGAGGCTGCTATCGTTCTCTTCAACAATAACACCACTGCAAGCCAGTAAACCATGCAGAAAATTAGTAAGGCAGGCACAATCCATTCTTGGAAAATTATGTAAAAATGATTAGGCGGAAGACAAAACAACAAGAGCTGAAAACCCAATTAGTGCAAATTTTTAAAAAAAATCTGTAAAAGAACAACAATTACCACTGGATGACAGAACAAGTCCCAGATGAGTCTCAGTAACAGTAGCGCAAGTTTAATTTTCAACTTTTAAGGGCTCCTCTCAGTACCTATGATTGATTACAATTCTTTGAAAATGAGGAAAAAGGTCATCTTTGTTGAAAATGTTATGCGTTTAGGAACTCAGATTCACAGCTTTAAATCTCCTCTCATGCAACTGTCAGACCTGTAGTTATTGTCTTTTTTAACATGCCGCATCAAAGAATCTTCTCATATTGAATTCTTAGGCAACTTGATCCCCCCTTCTTTCCTGTGTTTTTGTTTGTTTTTTAATCCTTTGTCAATCATTTATTCTTTTTTTTTTATCTCTCTTGCTCTATATGTAAAACTGTTATTTGCATTGTACTGATCTGTCAAACTTATATATCTGAAAACCAATAAACACAATGAAAAAAAACATATGTTTATGTAAACAGTTTAATATCAGCTGACATATTGTTATGTTTTAAACTCACATATCCAAAAATTAAACAAAAATCCTGTCACAATATGCAAGCATACAAAACAACTCATATCAGAAATCTAAGTGTAGTACTGCATTATTCTATTCTATTAAGTGTGGTGATGCCTGCCAGCACTCTTCAAGTACAGTTAATCTTCTCATAAATCTAACCTCCATAACTGTCTCACTAACTGTGAGGAATGGGTTGAGGAAAAAACGGAGAAAAACACACTCACACATAAATCCAACTGGACCATGCTGTGGACGAATATTTGAACCATTCTTTATGGACAAAGGTGAGTTAAGATAAATAAATAAAACCTGGCTGCCAACAGATCAAATACATATGAAGGCAGGACAAAGCAGGTCAAGATTTGGCTTACGGTCAAGATGACACTGAGCGGGCTGGGAGAAGCTGAGGCTCATCAATACAGGCTGCCTGGTGTTTGGTCTTTTTGCGACAAACGTTCTCTCTTCTTAACGGACACATTTAAAACAAATATCCTGGGGGTCAATTTATTGTCAGTCCTTTACAAAACAACAGTGGCATATATTTGCTCATATTATATTGACAATGTAATAAAATTGACGACCAAACCATAGGCCTTAGGGTATCCTGCATCATTTGTGAATGGACAATTTAGAACAGTATTTCGAAATGCAAACGGGCTAATGGACAAAGACAGGAGACTCCAAAAAAAATACAAAAAAGGGTTAAGAAAATCAATTGGCAAACCTGAATTTTCCTCAGTGTTAGCCTGCTTTGTCCATAGTATAATGTGATGTGATCATACCCGCTGACACTCTGCCCTCACACCAGGCACGGACTATAGTGGGTAGTAATAATATGGCTGTGGTCGGGGTTTTACTGTGTACTTCTTCCAACCTCTACTGAACTGTTGTGACAGTAATCTGATTTCCACAACATTTTTGGTCAAGCAGTGGGCTACGAACTAGTTTTGAAACACCCACATGACAAAGAACTCACTTTGGTTATGTTTTGTTCCACTGCTCAGAGCAGAGAAAGGTGCATGTGTCGCAGTCAGAGTGAGAAATTCGCACCAACCAGTGCTGGTAAAGTATGTGACAGGTAGATTTCAGACACAAAATGAAGATTTTTTCTTCTTCTTTTTGAGTGTCTGGTGAGTCTGAACATCTACCTGTCAGTGGCTGGTAGATGTTCACATTTTAAAAAGTTAATTTCCCACCCTGATTTTACTTGTATAGAGATTTGGCACAAAAGCTTTGAAGTGAGGTTATGGATCATAAATCATTTCTACGATATATAAATATACCTCTAATACTTTTACATTGAACACAGGTTTAACATCAGGGAAGAAGGGTTCCATGTTGCCCCATTATGCCAAGTTCACATGACAGAATTTTAGCCTTGATTTTCCAGCCCTCAGATCAGAGGCAAATTGGTGCACACTCCCTTGAGCAACAGTTGCTCCACATGAACTGTTAAAAGATGCAATCCGAGAGCGAGAGCTCTTTAATGCCTTGCAAATGCACAAAAGATATTGCCTGGGTTTAATATCTGGTTGTAACGGGGAAAGGTCAGGGAGCCATGCAACAACTACAGCCACTGACAGTAGAATTAAGGAGAGACAGAAGAGCACCAGAGCAGCAGACAGAAAAGCCCAAAATATAGAAAAACTGGCGCAACAACTACTTATACAGCAGTAGTAGTTGTTATAAAGTTATCAAGTACTTCAAACTAGCTCCACCTACAGCAGCAATGTGGAGATAGGCCTGGCTATGCCAGACAACAATTATGGTTGGGCAATGTCTACCAATGTCTCCTGTTTTGAGGTTTTTTTGGGAAAGGCAGGACATTTGCTGTTGCATAACAAAAAAGCTGTCTTGCTCACCCGCTCACCACTGTAGTCACAACCACATCCCATACCACTGTTGCTCTCATGGCAACCTCCAGTTGTCTCACTCAGAGAGATAGATCCCTGTGCCTGGTTTAAAAGGGTCTGCATCTCCATGTCACATGTTCCTAACTTAGTTGTGTTAAGACTGAAACAAAGCTAGCCTTCTAGCTATACTGAAGAAGCTAAGCTATGAAAACAATAGCAGCATGACTGAAAGAAACCCACTAACAGCAGCCCGCAGAAAAGAAGCACAGGTGACATCAATGTAAATGAATTGGTTTCGCCTAACTTGGCAGGGTTAAAAAGAAAATGTTAATGTGTTAATGCCACAACCAGCAGCTTCTTTTTTTCTCTCCCACATGTCAAAAACAGAACAAAACTCCTGCCTTATGGCAACAGCAAGATGCTGCACACTGATGCCTCAGTATTAATAATCTTACGTTCCTTCTAGTGTGTGATGGCATGACAGAACATAGTTTCGAGACCAGACAGGATCTCCTGGATCTTGACCAGACTATGAAGACTTCAAGATTCCTGATTAAAAGACAGAACGTTGTGTAGTGTGAACAGCACAGTGATCTGATGACTCTGAAAGTCATGTAGTGTGACCAAAGCATAAAATAGGGTCAACATGGGACAGCACACGTTGAACAATCTTATCTTGGGTCATCAAGTCTGCTGTAAGATTCCAACGCAAGCAGGAAAGCCCTGTCTTGGGAAACAGTAGCTATCTTTGGGTGTAAAATGTGTCATATATGACCACTTCACCACATTATGCTACACCAAACGGGTTGTATATCAGCCTTCAAATAACTGTTTGTTTTCTCCTTCCCTCTTTATGGGGCTGGTTGTAAATCTAGGCTCATCACAGAAACAATGACACATAAGGTATTCAGCCATCCATCAGCGTGGACACTAATATTTCTCTCATCTTTCCTTCCTAGATGAGTCCCATTTTGAAATCATTGTTTGCTTTTCTAAGAAGGATGTTGACACAGTTTTTCCACAGAAAACCATAGGGGAAAGCAGTGAGGAATTCCAGAGTGTGGCATGCTCTCCTGCATTTCAGTCATCTCTTACACAGCTCTTATGTGGCTTGGGAGAGCTCCACATAGCCTACAGGTCTGGATACTAGTTGGGACATGGGATACTCAAAAAGCCCTGCATAAAGGACCCATTTGTTTCTTGTCGCAGTGTAGAAGTGGCCAATATGGCCACATATTCCCAACAACTGTCACTTGTTCTTTGTCTCTCTTCTGACCAAACATCCATGTTATGTTTAATACATGAACTATTATCTAATGAAGGCCAGATTCCGGGAAAGTGGGGACTGAATCAAACGTATTACCTAGCCCGATTCCCCTCCTCCACTCCACATTTTTCACTCTCACTCTAATCAGCCCATGGGCCATAAATGAGATTTATCACTGGCACCAATTGGGGAGGGGAGAAAAAAAAGGGCTAGCAAAGACGAAGAGAGACAGAGAACGGAGGCCAAGTCACAGAGAGCAGAGGGTTATGAGCCACAGTTGAACCATGGATCACAGTTCACTCAACCAGGGAGCTTTTCAAATACTAATCTCTCTCAAAAAAAGAGTATGTCAATGCCTGGTGTTAATTACAGTACACACACATCGCTTCACAGTCCCCTTCCCAGTGTGCAGCAGAAACTACGGGCCATGAAACTAACAAAAACAACATGAAAGGCTCTGTGGGCCCTATGGGAAAGGCTAGGGGTGTGTGCGATTAGTCGTCTAGCCGATTAAACGTTGCTACCATCACCAGTCAGCACCAGAAATACTAGTCAGTTAAAGTAATTACAGCATGTTAATATAACATTTCATTAATGTACAACACTGGTTATCTGTTGCGTCTTAGATTTTACACAGCCACCTGCCACTAGCCAGGGCTGTGCTGATGCTTCGATCGTAAACCTGCATGGTGGAAAGAGGGACAAAGATGACATCTCGTAAAACCAGTGTATGTAGACTGTGTCAGAATAAACTGACATAAGACCAGACGACCGGAGCAATGCGTAACCATTTATAGCACGTGCATGTGGAAGTTAATCTGCAAAGAGAGCAGGCTGTTGTTGCTAGCTGTGCTAACATTTGCCACACATGGCAAATCAACAAAACATTATTTACTGACCCCGAGTGTGTTCTTACTATTAGTCAACTAGTCTAAATTTAAATTTCAGTTTAATCGTTGTTAGGAACATCCCTATCTAGAGACAGTGTTTGTTTTCTTCGTTCTGGGCTACTGTAGAAAGAAACATGGCAGACTCCATGAAAGAGGACCTACACCCTCTGTAGTAAGAGCTCATTCTAACGTAATGAAAACACAACAACTCTTATTTTCAGGGGATTATGTGCTAATCAAAACATACTTAGAAATATATTTAGTTTATGCCATATTCTGTCGATAAATTGCTGTAAATTTCGTACTGAACCTTTAAATAAAACCTGGATGTTACACTTATGAAAGCAAACATTCCTGGGGATATGTCTTAACACTTTTCAAAGTTATTTGACCAACTTGCTAATCCTGCTTTGTGGAACACCCCCCATGTTCTCTGTGTATCATCCTTACAGTTCCTCTAGGCACTGAACACAGAATCAACAGATCCGGTGTGTTGAGACCCTCAGAGTCCCTGCAGGGCAGACAGCCATCAACTGTCTCACACAGTGGGAAATTAGAAAAGGGAAGCTGGGCAACACACACAAAAGGCTAACTACCATGTAAAGAAGCAGTAGCTTGGGGTTTTTTTAACCTGTATTTCAGATTAGCAATCAGATAGGTCAACCGCCTGACTGTTGTAATTATAACCTATATTTGGGAGGGATACACCCAGGCAATTGAGAATCTACATATTGGGAGTGACACATTTAGAAAAATAGCCAGCCACCACTGCAACTTACTATGTCAAGGCTTGCGTGAGGCCTGACTAGCTTTGGCTGCAGGCATCAGACACACTGGAAACTAAAGAGTGAAAATTGCAGGAAAGAAAAAGAACTAGAGGGGACAGCTTGATGAGAGCTATTTTCATTTCCTCCTGCACTCCTACAGTGTTCTGAGTCACCCCTAAACATCCCAGTATGTTTGGCTTCTGTCACATATTAAGCAAACATTTTAGGTCGTATGTTTATTTTTTATCTTAAATCACAGAAGCTATGACATTCAAGAAAACACCCGTGACATGTTTATCCTAAACTGATACTTCAATCAGACACGAGAACAGTTTCTTCCCACAAGCCATCACTTTGATGATAAATCAGTCACATGGCACACCAAAACATCCACTTACTTTCATAATAGATTAAAATTTTACAGATAAAATGCACTGTTTTGTTTTTAAGATGCACTAGGTGTGTTGCACTATTCCTATACTGATAATGACTGTGATATTTGAATAATGAAATATTGATTTATCATGTTAATAATACATATATATATATATAAAATACCCTGTGTCTTACACATACTGCATTCTCTTAAATCTGTTACAGTTATGGCACATAACTCTCTCTCCACCCTAGTACACTTGTATTTTGAGTGTTCATCAGATTTTTTTCTAAAATTTTTCTGAAAATATTGTTATTACAAAATCCTTTTAGAGAGAATCATGTAGTGAAAATCAGATAGTGTGACAGCTCTAACATGTATATATCATCATACACTGTAAAAATAAATCCTGCATGCTGTATAAACTGTATATAGATATGCATACATGGGCAGTGCATATTGTAATCATCCAGTATGAGTACATGCATTGAATATTTATTTCCTTTGCACTATGTTTACTTACATAATACTTGACTTGTATATAGTCCTTTTTTCATTTATACTGTTGGTCACTGGTGCATTTTGTGTGTGTATATATATATATATATATATATATATATATATATATATATATATACACCTATTTTCCCCAATCAAATATTAAATGAATCAGCAGCTATTTTGATAATCAATCAAGATCAAATCAAGATTTCTTTTGTTTATTTATTCCTCTATGACAGTAAGTTCGATATCTTTAGGTTGCAAGTAAAACAAGACATTTGAGGATGTGATCTTAGGCTTTGGGAAACACTGATTGGCATTTCTCACCATTTTCTGACATTTTAAAACAAACAACTATTAATCAAGAAAATAATCACCTGATTAAACGCCTATGACAGTAATCGGTTTTTTTGCACACATCATAGTAGTACAGTTGCATAGTGCAGAGTACTTAATTTCACATAGCATAGCCACTTATTTCTTGAGAAGTATTCAGTTACTAAGCTGGTACACATACAGCAACTTATTACATACAACGCTTACATTACATCACTAACTGCGTACCCGACCAAAGTTTATTGTTACTAAGAAAAAGCCCACAACTACTACGCTGAGTTTAACTTTTCCTCGCTCTTTTATGAATGTAATGTTAGTGGCAAACTGGGGCTAAATCTCCGAAAGCTTTTTGAAAAACTACATTGACTTCCAACTAACTCACGGAGCACTGACACTATACTTAACTCTCAACGTTATCTAATATTTCCTCGTGTGTGCATGTTTATGCATTACAGTGAAATACAGTAGGTATATGTACAAGCGTGGAGTTTGTGTAACGTTTTCACACAATCAATACCGTAGTAAGCCGAGTTGTGGCTTCTTCTGAAGAAAGGTACAGGGGCACAGAGATCCCCGCACAGCACAAAGGAAGGCAGCCAAAGCTCTACGTACAGTGTATGTGCCACTACTGTTAGCTTGTCGAACGACAAACGATACACTTAACAAGCGCTAGCAAGAAAACTAATGTTGACCACAAAGCATTTACACTTTAATGTCTCAGTCAGTCACGACTGACGGCAAAATATAGCAAGATCCCGCACTAGATTGCTAAAAGAAGACATACTTCGGATAGCTAATTGTGCTAGCTAGGTTAGCATAGCCACAGTCGTTTTCTCAATTTGGGTATGTTCGATTTGTTGCCTGCGTATGTTAATGGAATAACGTAGCTATCTGGTTTGCTTAAGAAAGTCGTGGGCCATTTTCTGACTCTATTATGAAATTATTAATTTTAGTTTGTGTAGCAAGCACATAGAGATGCTTGTTACTCTTTTAAAGGTAACGTTAGCATGAGAATTTTGATGAGCCACATAAGGCTACTTGTTGGTTAGCTAGTATCAAAGGAGTCGCGTATTACTAAGAAATTAGGTAAGATGGCTTTGTTAACATTAGCTACTGACATTCTCGACGATGGCGAAGTATAATACAATGATACAATTAATCCGTACAGCACTTAGAATGTATTATTTTATTATACTATGCCACCGTCAAGAAAGGCCAGTAGCTAACAAAGCTAGCTGCTTACTTGGTAATAAGCTATTCATTTGATGTTAGCTAACCAGCAAGTAACGTGGCTCATCAAGAATGCAGAGATATCGATAACACTAGTCTCTTTTTTGTTCGTTCCAGATACCATAAGTCGATCTGGTCTCAACAAAGTCGAAGTTTACCGATAAGGTCTCCTCTGATAACGTTTAACTCAAGACAACCGCCTCAGAACCGGCGTAGCCCGTCGTGAAAAACGTGCGCGCCTAGGAGAGGCTGCCCTGAACGCATCTTGTTATAAGGCTCTAACTGCCGATGTGTCGTCTGCCTTTTCACAATATCCTCGAATTACACTTACCGTCAATGTGTTACTTATTCTCAATCCAAAACCCCGGGCAAACGGGCTGCTTTTGAACGAAGACTCGCGTCAAAGTAACAGAAATAAGGAATTTTATCCAACTTATTCTTCTTAGTTGTTTTCTCCACTTCCTGATTGAGACGGTGCCATTTTGAATAGCGAAAAAATATTTCCGCCGCTGTCGTCACGCACAGTGCCGCTTCATGATCGCAAGCAGAAAACAGCCTGGGCCTGAAATAGTCAGTATCATCACAGTGATACACCTGAGCCAGTACTTCAACTTAGAATAAATAAATACAAATGATGGCAGATGAGAGCATAAATTAACCACTACAGCTCAGTCACTGACCTTAATGGCAACGCATTAAATAATAACCTGATAATAACAACAAGATCACAAACCCCTGAATGTAATAATTTGCCTAGTAAAAGATATTAATTCTACTTTATACCACTTATTTATTAGTTGTCAGTTTGTATCTTTAAGATTTATTCTACAGACGAAAATTCAAGGAAAACTCAGTTTAGCTCGCTTCTGTCAGGGGTCTCTTTTACAAAATGACAGGAAGCCAGGGTCCAGTTAATAATCAATCATTATTTATCAGACAAAATAAATAAACACAACTCAACCATCTTTGAAATTCTTTATTTTCAAATTAACTAACTTTTTTTTAACTTAACCTATTTAGTAAATTAATTTGATGTGATGATTGACAGATCAAATATTTTACTGCATTTAATAACTGCAACTGTATTTTAATTGATAATGCTTTGGTAACACTTGAAAGCATTAATACAACATTAAACATAGATGGAACCTCTTCCATTATGCAATCATTGAAATGTTGGAATGATTTATGTAACCATATATTTTACTCATCATATTGTTGCCCCAGGCGATGTTATGTTTTGGCCTCTATGTGACTGCCTATATGATTCATGCATTCAACCAGCCTGGAACCATAGACATAAACTTTGACCAAGAACAGAATGAATGCATATTAAAACTCTGGTAGTATAAGATACACATTTATGTCTTACTTTTATTTAATTAATTGAAATACATTTCATTAATTAATTTAATATTCATTTTAATTGATTTTTCTTTTAAATAATATGAATTTTTAATTTTTTCAATTAATATTTGTCTTCCCCCGCATAGCTCATGTCTCATCCTTTGCAGAGTCTGAAAGGTCATCATGCAAAGTTCAGCCCTCTCTGTTATTAACAGCCTAATTTATTCTATCCAACAAAAGTGGCATATCTGTCCCTTCTTTCTGGTGAAACAGTGTGAATCAGTTTGTTAGAAAATGCTGAGAGGGCTGCTTGGTGCTCTGTCGGGGGCCAGATTTGTCCTGCAGACTGAAGTTGAGTATCACTGGTTTACACTATGGATTAACACTATACAGCCTTGTGTAAGTTTGTATGACATTTAACTGTTAAACTCTATCATATCTGAATCATTCTTTCCATGTTAATTATTACTAATATGCTTGTGCTTCTTTATAGAGCATCTAAAGCTGCAACCGAAAGGAAAAATTGATTATTCAAGTCGAAAGTCCATTTGTTTCTGTTTCTTTTTAAGCTGTGAATTACTTAAGATAAATGTTTCAGTCTGAAGATGTGGTGGTGATTAAAATGACTCATCTCCAAAATACCCTCAGATTCACAACCTTCCCTCAGATTCCTTCATTGAAAAACAACAACCAATGAAAAACTTAATTGTCATGAATTAATTAGTATATAATTTCTTTCACTAATCATATTTGGACTTTTTTTTTTGGTTTTCTCTCTCCCTTTAAGAGACCAGGGGCCAAAATTTAGACCAAAATACTTGAAATACCACAGCTGCTGCTGCTGCTGCTGCCGTAGTAACAATCAGCGCTATAATTAATGTAAAAAAGTGGTCACTAGGTAAAATCAGAGATGACTGAGAAGGAGAGGCTTTGCACATAGACACAGTAATTTATATCAAATCTAATATTTGTATTCTTCTGTATCTATTGAGCGTATGATTCTCTACTCAACTGAAACCAGATATGTTTTATTATTGTTTCATATGTGGTATTTAATCCAAATCACTTGGAGCGCTTCCCCGCAGACAGATATTGTGTAAAAGCATATTTCTTATTTTTTCTTCCTGCAGGTCGCCGTCTCATTTTGGTATCCATCTGTCCATTTCACGTTATTGAACGACAGAGCTGGACGAGCTCCAGTTGTTTCCAGCAAACACACACTGCCACTGCTTTCCTGGTATAACAGTCCCCCCGTTTCCCAACAAAGGAGGGTGGTGGGAAGCAAAGGGGCGGTGTGTGTGTCTGTGCTTGTGCATCTGCACGATGTTTATGCTCAGATTCAAGGTTCTGTTCGTGACAGACACTGGCAGCTCGGTTGTGCATTGTTTTCCCCCGTTTTGATATTGTTGTATTGTCTCATCTCAGCAAGGTGCAGGTTGATGATACAGGATGTAAAAACAGAATAAATGCACGCTGGCACATTTTAGTTGAACCTTTATCCATATTAGCTCATCACTTTCAGACTAACATTGCTCTTGAGCTTTAGTTGCTTCACTGTATCAGAATGGGTTCAACACAATGGCAGCAGGTACCTGTGATGTACCAGTTTCTAAAACCATGTGACAATTCTGATCATATTTTAAATAAAAATCTAGAAAACTCCTATATCTCAAAACTGTAATTCCACAGCTATATTTCCCACCTAGTGATAAGTGGTCTGCTCTTTTACTTTGGATTTGGCGCACCCTGCTGGAATCATTCTGCAAACATTTGGTCAGAAGTGAACTGGATCTTGAAGGCTGTTTGAGCAAAGTAATTTAAGAATATAAGCAGTAAGCCGTAATTCCAGGGACCGAACAAAACCACATAAAGTAGAACCGTTACGATGAGGATTTGCCTCCATTGAACAATTCTGTTGACTGAGAAAGCTGCAATAACTGCGTTCTTGACAGAACGACAGGAATGTTACAACTCACACATTTTTTAGCCTATTCAGCTGAGGTTCATCGTAAGTTTGTTGCTGTAAATAGTACAGCTCAGGGACTCTGGGTTCTTAGGACGAGCCAAAAGGCACGTCGAAGACTTCCTCTCTAGAAGAATCGAAATATGTGTGTTACAAAATTCAGACTTGCGGTCAGTCTCAGTTATGGGGAAGTTACCCATCTGCATTTATTGGATTTTTTTTCCCCTGAAATTTCTTTTGATTGATGGATATTTTCATATATTTAGGAAGTACGGATAATTTTTGCTGGATGGAATAATTCTCATGGTTATGATGACTGAATGCATGATTGAAGACCACACAGGAAAAAAACATGAAATTGTTGTACAATCTGTGATTGATCTCATGATGGATTTCAACATTACATTCCTTGAGTACCATGGTACTAATATGCATATTCACCTGTTTGCAGATAAGGCAGATCACCTTATCTGTCCTCTGAGGTCCCACTAAGTAAGAGTTGATGTCTTTTTCCTGAAACTTACTTTTCTCCTCAACCATACAGGGTTTTTTTCTGTCACTTTTTCATCTCACTTCAACATAAAACTGCTGAGTTGTCCGCCAAATGCGCTAACTTTACCTAACAGCCTAAGTCTTGACAACAGAGCATAATTCTTGCGTCACTCACATGGTGCTACTACTTGCCTGCCACTAGGACCTTTCTACAAGATGTCGCTCATCATTGTCATTCTGACAGACGCTTGTTAGGGGGTCACAGTTTAACACAGTAGTTGAGTTGTGTATTAAATGTACTGTAGGCTGCACTTTGAGAACCCCTGCATTCATATTAGGCCAGGAAGTGTCCATAAGTTTAAGTAGTTAGAGGAAGAAAGAAAGAAAAGTGTTCATGAAAACAATTAATGTCCAATCCACCCTTGGCACATGACCCCATAAAGATAATATAATACTGTCACATCCATGGAACATTGTACAACATTGTTAGTAGTTGTGAGTTTACCATAGAAAGCACACAATGCGCACATTTCATAAGATGCTAAATTAAGGGCTCAGTAGAGCAGGAGTGAGTATAACTTGAAAGTGTATTGCTGAATAAAAAGGAATGTCGGCCTATTCTCTAATACGACTTATGTAAATCTCTGACAAAACCAAATTGCATAACTTTCCCCCCAAAAGCTTCTTTGTCTCCACTTCATTATTTTCCCTGTAAAGGCCATGGGCGCCTCAGGCTGGCTGTAATTTGATTAATCCACCGAAAGGATAGCCAGACGGTAAGAGCCCGCTCCGCTTCTTTTCCTTTCTATTCAAAATTACAGATCTGATTTGGGATTTTATTTCATGGCATTCATATCATTTGCTTAAAAGATTTGTTTTGTTTGACCCACTTCTCATGAATATTTTTGGTTCTTTTTAAGTTGATTTCATCAAATGTTAGTGTTGCTGTCGCTGCAGCAGATTGTATGGACTGATACATGTGTTGTGTTTTCAGCAGTGCCGAGGATCCTGCAGGGAAGACATGGAGACCTTTGTGTTTTTATTTTCATTTTCTGCCCTCGGCATTCTTTATGCCATGAACACCATTCCTGAGTTTCAAGAGTAAGTCATTTACCGATTTCTTATTGCATTTATGCACACTACCTATATACTGTAAAGGTCCACACTTTTCTGATTTTTGGGGTAAAATCTATGAATTATTAACATTTATATATTTATACAATATTACAACCACCATAACACATGCAGTTATTAACTATACTAACATATGTTCACATACAATTACTATTATAATTCTGGTAGAATTACAAGAATTTAAAAGTGTATTATTGCAGGTGATCCTATGTCATTGAATAGATCAGACAGTATACTTTACCGCCACTAGAGCACACTGTAAGCCTAAAACTCAAGCTATACTTCTGTCTGTATTTAGTCTGTGACTACCTCATAAATCCTTGACCGTGCTGAACACTAATTCCATGATTTTCAGAGTGTATTTGCCAGTTGCGTCTTCACTTGTGTGCACTGTCAAAAATATTAAACCTGACATTGCTTGGAGGGGCAAGAGAGTGAACAGAGAGCAAAAAGAAGGCAATGTGAGCAGTATTTTTGGAGTTAATCTTTTATGATGCTGAAGATAATCACTGTCTAAGCTGTAAGGGATGATTTTCTTATTCAAGGCTTATCTGCTTCGTCTGTTTATTGGTATACTCCCTTCATAGTATTCTGAACAGCTGATGATTGCATACACTAAAGGCTGAGCTAGTGGTAAAATAAACATTCCACTCCTCCTTCACACTTTTTACCACAAGATATTTCTCATTTTCGACAGACTTTTACACTCCTCCTGTGTGAATATCTCTGCTGGCTCCTTTTTTTTTTGAGTATGTGGACATTGACAATCAATACAGACTGCGCAGAAGAGTTTGATAAATTGCTCTTGACATACAATATGCCTTGTGCTCTCCCACTCTGCAAACAAACAGTATTGTGTGCATAAATCTTCCTGTACTGTTGAATTGGAGAGGTAGCAAGGGAGCTTCCCTTTGCTCTCGCAGCATTTGTTTTCCTTCTGTGAGCACACATTGTGAGTTTTCCAAGGATGTAATGTTGTTTACTAGGAGATACCTCACGCACATTAATCTTTTCCAGTGCAAGGCAGCGGTACCTTTGACCAGCAAACATGGAGGGCAGTGCTGAACTAACATGGCCCTAGCTTGCTGCTTCCCACACCTCTGTCTATGATTGATTGTGCCTTTGTAAAGCTGTGCTTTAAAGCCACTGGTAGGCACCATCACAGCGGTGTGAGAGGTGGGATATTGCAGATCTACACTGGGTTGCCCCAACAAAGATGAATTTAATTGAAGATGAGGTCTTATCAGAGTTTAGCAAAACAAAGTTTAAGATTTAAAATTAAGCAGAGCTCTGTTGCACAATTCAAACTTAATTCAAATTTAGCTATGTACACCTAAATTAATCAATGTGGAGATGCTTGCTAACACAATTTCGAATAAATAGATAAATAAAAATTAAATTTGGGACGTAGTAAGTAAAAGAGCGGGGATACCGTTAACTTTCCCCTGCTTGGTATTCCTTAGCAAAACATGGCACTGTTTGCTAACTAACATAAATAAATAAATGAATAAATAAATAAATGAATAAATAAATAAATAAATAAATAAATAAATAAATAAATCTGTTCGATTGATTGGTAGCTAGCTAAACATGAAAAAAGTTTGCTAGCCAGCAAAAAAAGTGAACAAAACATGACATTGTTTGCTAGCTATCTAAAAGTTAGCCTAGTTAGCTGACTCATGATGGCTCAACAGAGAATTGTTTTCCTCAATACTTCTCAAAAAGGCAGCCATTTAAAAAGTTAAAACTCATCAAGTGTAAGTTTAAAGTTAATACTGGATCACATTTTAAATGGGAGTTAAAAGATTTTTTGCAACAAAATTACATTTAATATAGGTTCAGAGTATGGAAAAATTTAATCTTTCTTTACTTTAAGGTATTTTATAATTTTGGTGCAACATAAATTAAAGTTAAACCATAGTTTAATTTGGGTTAGAAATTAATCCTTGTTGGTGCAACCCGGCCCTAAAATTTAACAAGGGAAAGTTGCTGTAATGTATAGGCTAGTATAGCTTTAAAACATCATTCTGTAACTTTGTTTGTGGAAAAAAGGACGACCCAATCAGACTAGCTCGTTAATTATTAAGTTTGAAAATATTGTCTATGACAAAACAAGTCTTCCAATACATACACAATGAAAAAGAGGCTTAATCTTATTTTGAAAACTTCAGAGTTTTTTCAGATCAATAACAGCAGCACTGAATCTGAATTTTCATGTCAGGACAAAATGATTCTTAAAAGTCAGCAGTACACTAAAACTCTGAGATTAAATAAAATATCAGGCTTCTGTTTATACTGTTTTTTTAATTTTTGAATAACCTGAGATGGCAGGATATCAGTAGAGTAAATTCAACGTGACACTGCTGTCTTACTAGGAAACTCCGGCAGCCGGCACAGCAGCAATGGCCTTTCTCTTTCTGGGTGCAGTGCATCTATCACACAGATCTCCCCTCACACTTCGGCATTATTTCTCTCAGTGCTAACTGTGGTGTGCTGCGTGATTATCATTCTCGCTGACTTCCCATTCATCATCGTTTACTAATTTAGCACTGCGGAAACAACTTCCACGGGAGAAACTAATTAGCAAAGAGAATGAAGCAGAAAATCAGAGGGAGATGTCTAAAAGTGCAGTGTCAGCAGTGAGACTGTTAAAAACCTGGACAATGTGTTGTTATTTTCTTAGATAACAGTTGAATTTCTCTTCTTTCACAGGCCTTATGTGATCTTGGAGATCGGCGTCGCTGTGCTGGTGGTGGTGTTTCTCTTTTACTTCCTCATCACTCGTGGCAACCCGCCTAAAGACGTCTTATTCTTTGGTAATTAACACAAATATGTGCATTTCCCAACTCACTTGCAATGTATTTCCACATACACTTACTACGTACAGAGGTTAATCACTACTATGCATTGTGCTGGAGCCGATTCCAGATCTCACAAAAGGGTTTCCAGAACTTTCAGTTGCTACACGCCTCGTCGGACTGAAAACATGCTGAATGTGATTTCACCTGATATGTTGAAAGCAGCTTAGACTGATCAGGCTCAGAGCAAAGCTTAACCAGACTTTCCTGAGGCATGACTGACCCTACACCCTCTGCAAGCTAAGGACCTTCTCGACATTTGGACACTTCTAGTTATTCTTTTCAGACTTGAGTTCTTGATTGACCTTGAAGCAAAATCACTCCACAGTCACTGCTGCTGTGTAAAAACCATTCATACTCCTGCTGACTTACTCTGAATGCCACAAGGACATTCACTTTAAAACATCTCACAGGAATATCTCAGCTTCTTCACATAACTTCACATAAATATACAAGCTTTATTTATTCAGCTTAATTCAGCCTAGGTTTTTTGTTTTTTTTTAACTTGAAGTCTGTTGGGTGAATGATCTGTATAGAGTTCAATCAACTCAGTTTCTCAAGAAGCATGATCAGCATATTAGCAGACTTCCCAGCATGCATTGTTTGAGTGTTAAAACCCTCCTGAGACCCGTCTTTATTATAGTTTTAAAAAGCATATATGATGAAAACGTGTTGTGGGTCTCTACACTGAAAAATGAGAATTATTGGACCAGCTTAAAAATACACCAATTAGTAACATACAAATGAATTACGTTTTTCAAATTAAGTTAACAAGTTGGATTGACACTTTTAAGTCAGATTTAAGTCAGATATATAGCTAATAATCTCAGTGCTTTTAAATCAGCAGCATTAATGAAACTTAAATTTAAGTAAACCAAAAAGTTTCCAATTTTCCAGCTCAATTATTTGCTTTACCTAAAACTAAAATGCTACTAAACAACCTAATAGTATAGTTTCAGGAAAACAAATCTAAACAAATCTATACAACATGTATATTATGGACCATTTTGGTTAACTATGGATTCAACAAGCTGTCAACAAAGTGCAAAGTAATGCAACAAGGTATGAGCCAAATATTCTTAATATGCAACACATACAGTGCTATTACACCATTATGAAAAAATGCATGACAGAGTTGGGTGATGATAAAACACTTTAAGATAAGTCGTAGTTGTTTGTTTTCACAATAATGAAAACTTTGCAGAATCATGATGGTTAGTGTTGAATTCAGGAACTGACCCCGAACACTTCAAATTTAATAAATTCACTGGAGGCAGTTTGTCTTTGTACCAGTGCTGGAACAACGTACTGTAGCTCCGACAGGAGCAGCTGCAGCTGCAAGTTCTTTTTGTAAAATGTGACTTTTCAAACTAAGAAAATTTAAAAGTAAATCAAATTTGTTTGTAATGTTCATCAGTGTGACTGAGGAGTTGTTGGTTTTAACTTAATCTTACTGACCATGTTTTCTCAAGTACACCTGAATTAATATCAAGTTTTATTTGACTAGAAGTGTTTATTTGTTTTGAATCATTATAAAGTTACCTCAAAATGCCTTTTAAAATCCAGTCAGCAGTGTTTGCATTCATTAACGGTAGCAGCTGGCACATCTTCCACACACCTTTAATTAGCTTTTCTGCATTGATTTGCGTCATACTGTTCCTTTTATGTGTATAGCTATCGGTAAAATTATGTTCTCCATTTCTAGCCAATGGTTTCTCTGCAAACACATCCCCGCAGCTGACGCCAGGGGCTATGCCAGAAACCGGGTGATACGGTAGTCAGTGCCCAAGGCAGTACCAGTGTTGTATAGGAGAACCACAACAATGAGGGCCAACACTGTAGCAGGCTCTTCTCAATAATAGAGAGAACCGTAATCCCCCTGCTATCTCACCTGTTAGATGTCAGAGATAAACCTGGTTGTCCTGAGGATTACAGAGATACTGGTACACAGGAGAGACAAAATGTGAGTGGGTGCATACGCGTGTAATAAGTGCATCCGTGTTAAAAGAGTGTGTGAAGGACAGATAGGAGGGATGTGATACAGTGGTTTTAAGCCGTGGTATCTGCAGCGAGATGCCTGTGTCCAAACACACAGTGATTCACTTTATAATGACATTCTGCAAAGTCCGGACAGTAAATCACAGTAATGGCTTTTACAGCTGTTCCCTATGAACTGATTCCAACTGTAAATCACTGATGCAGGCGTGTGCTTGGTCCAATCTATGTGTGGATGCTCCTTTATCTCTGTTTCTATTCATCACAAATAGTGTTCTATAATACTAATATATACTGTCCATCTACAATTTCTATTTAATCCTTTATCTAAACAGGTTGTCTCATTGAGATTGTGATCTCCTTTTCATGAGAGATTTGTGAACAAAAAAAATGATAAATTCAAGCATAAACAGAAGCATGTAAACTCACAGATACATATTATACAGTTGAGAAGAATATTTACAACTGTTTTCAAGTATGAAGGTACAATCTTTTAAAGGACAAATATATAGGCTAATATATTTACTAAATCACAAAATTACTGCGATGTATCATCATAGATAGAGGAAACATGCTAAATTGAAATACTGGCTTCTCCAACAACAACATGACAGCCAGCATGTTTCAGTTTCTATTCTGATGTGGAACAAGTGTTTTTGTGTTCCTGTTTCACATTTATTCTGTTTACACAGAATTCAAATTAATGCTGATTGTTCGCCGAATTAGTTAGTATTCATTTATGAGTCGTAAGAGATCATTAATAATCTTTTAGAAGGAGTAGATGTTTATGACGGTTAAATTGAGCAAAATGTTAATGGAGTCTGGTGGGCACTGAGGCAGGCAGTCACTGAACTACAACTACAGAGTGTGTATTTTCAGAGCAGTGGGCTTTTGTTTTCAGGATAACGGGCTTAGCTTTACATTGACAGACAACTTGACATTTTTAAACAGCTGATCAGCTTCTTGTCATCACTTGTCTTGTGCTCATCTCGCGGTTGTGTAAGTTGTGTCCCTGCAACCCGCCTGAACTTCAAGTCTGGACACAAGGGGGTCGGAGCCGACGACTCACTTCAACCATAGATCATAAATTCAGTAGGCTTTAACCTATTTAATCATCATCTGTAGTACTTATTTTTTAATGCTCGGGTGTTACATATTGCTCCTTTAAAATGTTCAAATGAAATAAAAAACAGTGTTGCTTAATATTTTTTGGAGCTCATTCTATTTGTATCCTGCATGGAATTGGAACCCACTTTTGCCAAGTTCAGCATGAATAAGAGGTACAGCTAATCTTTAAAGGTCCAGTGACTGTGTTTAAACGCAATCAGAGAACAGAGGTTACTGGGTGGTTTTTGCGGTAGAACCTTATAAATAAACAACATGCAATGCTGCTCCCGTCTGTTTGTTAAGGAGACCCATCCCACCTTCTTGTGTAAGATGCAACGATGGCTGAGAAATTAATGACATAATTATTGAGACAACAGGCATCAAGTTGGAGGAAGAAGCATGCAGATATACAATATCACCATAATAAAGCACAGACAGAATTGAGGATTGCATAATGGTCTTTCAACAATTAACAGAAGCAGAACCATGTTTTCTTTCCACACAAAAAAACAAATCTTGACATCCAGAATTATCAGCGGAGTCAGTCAGTGGAGGCACTGAACGTCCACAAACACTCATACCTCCCCAAATGGTGTGTACAGTTGTAACCATGGAGAAAAGGTCCGCTGCTTCACATTGTTTACCCCACATGCTGAGTCCAATTAACAGTCAAATGGGCATGTTATGTCCTTTAGCAGTTTATCATAGGCAGCCTGCATGTAACCGAGCTGGTTGTTATACTCCACAATTATAATGTGATGTTAAATTTCATGCTGTACTGCACACTGACGATGGCTTGTTAAGGTCCGAGCCACCCAGCCTCTCGTATGATCATCTGCTGAAAGTCTCCAGCAAGCTGGAAGCTTGATAAGTTTTTGATAAGCAGACATGTATTGTGGTCTATGTATTGTTCACCACCTGCCCTCTTGGCTCACACAGTGACACCCTTGTCAAAGGGTAACATCGTGCCAGTCACTTGTAAAGAAAGTCTGTGAATCTGGAAAGGAGGTTACTGGTATATGCACAGTTGTTTTGTAGGAAAACATGTAGTGAACCTTTAATAAAAGGGTCTTTGACAGCAAGTGTGGTCAGGGTTTTTCGTTAAGCATATTAGCATTGCTCACTGCCGATATATGTTTGTGTAGCTCCACACTTAAAATTTGGAGTTGAGGCGTTTAACCTGAGGATAGAAAAAGGCTGTTCACCATGGATTCAATATAAATACGCCTCCAGTCTACCTCTCTGCTCTAGACTTCATTTTCTCCCCACGCTGCCCCATAAATCAATGACCAGCCAGTTGAAGGAAAGTATTTTGAACACAAAAAAAGTGAAATAAAAAGATGGGAAAAGACTGGAAGTTAGACCGATGTTTAGCAGAAATTAGGTTTTCCATTCTGCCATTCTTTGCTAATTCACTGTATTATTCTATGTAGATAAAACGGATTGAGTAATTACAAAACTTTCAGATTCACAGTGGCTTCTAAATGACGTTTGTTCAAAGCTGACAAAGTTTAATGAAATAATAACCTTTAAGCATAATGTAATTTAGGCTGCTTCAGAGAAAACTAGACTTCTGCTCCTCCTCTTGGCTGTTTTCAGACCTGTGACGGCAGACTTTGGCCAATCACAGTGAGTCTTATTCTCAAAATGTCAGTGTGTGACCACAGAATGAGACTCAACAATCAACCACCTTCATCCAGAATTACTTACTGAACCTTTAACATGGTGGGCTGATATTGTCACCCCCCACCCATGTATGTAAAGGTTTACATAAACGCCCCCCTAAAACAAAATGACTTTCAAAATGAGGCATTTTTACCATGTTCAGTGTCAGATAGAAGTGTTTATATCTCTGTACTCTTTCTTGTCTTTGCAGTTTTTGCTGAATTTTCCTTTACTTGTGTCATTGACCTGGTGAGTGCCTTAGAGTATGACGGCATTCTCTCCGGATTCATGGAATTCTACCAAAAGACAGTAAGTTTATTATCCTCACATCTAAAATGCTGATGATAACTTGTTCTTGGTACACAATCGTGACTATATCTGCTTGTGGAGTTAAAACATTCTCAAATATTATACAGGCAACAGTGGAGACAATAATACAAACCAAACTAAATCAAAGCAGCTCCATTTGAACCTGCTGTCTGTTGTTAGCATACCATCCATGTAATGTTTGTGTTTTAGGGAGAGCCCTACCTGGGAACAGCCTATGCCATCATGATGTGTTACTGGGATGGAATAGCACACTTTATCATGTACCTGGTGATGATCAGCAGGATAACAGACAGGTGGGTGATCATCAAGTCAAGTCATGTCACATCACATCATTTATCTTGCTCTCCATCACTAAATGTCTGCCTCAAATGACTATACATAGAGCAGAATGTGAGTTATGTCTAAGGAAGACTTCTGTGAAGCGCTGAGCAAACCATGAGTTAGGAGTTCAAATGTAAACATTAACACACAAGTCAGCAATATGTTCACATTAAAAATTGATCGTTTGTGTTTTCTGAAAAGAGGAAAATGTTTCACTACAAAGCAAATATTATATCAAATGAAATATTAGAAAGAAGTACAAAATCTTAACAGAAATGTGCGTGTCAGAACTTTATTTCCTCCTTCATTAATTGTGTTACAACCCCTCAGATTTATCTTGTGACCCTCTGGAGGGGCCAGACCCCTAGGTTGGGAACCTCTGGACTAAACTACTAAACTTCACTGTATGACATAGATAAACTGGCTCCACTAGCTGCTACTGGTGCTTTAATTCATCAATATTATGCAGAACAAGTACTTTTACTTTTGATACAAGTACATTTTGCTTATAATACTTCTGTACTTTCACTTAAATAAATAACTGTTATTTGGAATGGAGTACTTGTACTGTACTGGTACACTGTAAAAAACATCATGTGGGATTTAGTGGGATCAACTTATCTTTTCTTAACATAAATATACAAGTTTTATTTATTCAAGTTGAGTTCTTCTAACTTGAGGTCTGTTGACTTGAAATGATGAGTTGAATTAATGTACTGTAGAAAGTTCAATCAACTCATTAAATTAAGTTTCTAAAGAAACATGATCAACATACTGCCCAGTATGCACTGTTTCAGAGTTAAAACTCTCCTGAGAGTGAAATGATGAACTGACTCTTCAAAGTGAGGTGAAAATGAAAATTTAAAACAAAATCAAATTTGTTCAAATATCAAGTTTATTTCAGTAGAAAAGTTATTTTAAGTCATTAAAAATAGCATGCCTCGTAAAATCGAGATATCCTGTACACTAACTTTTTAAAGTTAAAACAAATAGTCTATTTTTACAGTGTACCTAAATAAAATATCTGAGCACTTCCTCCATCATTGCTCAGGAGGATGTGGAAACTGCATCTAAGTCTTGAATGTAGCAGTAATATGGCTTCATATCTGCTGTTTTCAAATATTTGATTTTCTCACAGAAAAAGTAAATCCAGATTCACTGGGTGCATTTATCACATAAAATCCACACAATGACCTGAATAAAACAGTATTTTTAGAATACAGAGAGTCCTCTAGAGTGAGTTAGTCATAAAGTGCAGTCAGTGAGTTCAAGAGTTCAGAGCGAGCACTGCCTTGGGGCATGTGCTATCATGGAAATGAAATCCTCTTTTAAACAATGTCAGATTTTTACCGCTGGGAGATGTGTAAGAAGTTCTACCATTTCAGAGCCATGTGGCTGACCAACTCTTGGTTTATCAGAATTCTCCAATATAGTAAAAATCACCCTCGTTTTTCATTTTATCTCCCAGGAAAGCGTACCGTACCCTGGGCTTGTTCTGGGCTGGCTCTTTGTGTGCCAACATGAGCGTGTTCATCGCCGGCATAGTGGCAGGTGAGCCTCATCTTCTATTCCCCCTCCACCGGTTCGGTGATGACAAGCTTTAATCAAGAGAACATCTGCACTGCCGTGTACCATCAGTGTCACAGTTCAGCCTGCCAACAAAATGCACACAAGCCCCGTGCCTCGCCTGCCGTCACAACCCACAGAACAAAGCCGAAAACAGACTTAAAGCATCTGTTGTTGGCATTTCAAACTGCATACATAAGTGTCACAAGATCAGACTCGTCTACAGGCAAAGTGTTGTTCTCTCTGTTGTCTTATCATAGACATACTGTACTGTATGCCTTTGCCTGGAGTGCCCTGTGGAGGTTTTATTTGCAGATTTAATTAAAGATTTACACTGAGATGTTCACAGTGTGTCTTTGTATGGATTAGAACAGAATGATAAAAGTCTCTCTCATTTTCTTTATGGCAGGTAAATATGGGTCAGAAATACGTCCTGCCTTCTGGCTCAACTTCGTCTTCCTTTTGGTGCCTGTATATGGCGCAGTCACATTATTCACGAGGCCCAAGGACAGACCACTAATTGGTGGATACAACGTAAGTCATGAATGGTTAGATCTTGATGTGATTGTGGAGAGGTTTGGAGAAGTAGTGTTGTGAAGCAGTGCTGAGCAGGGTTGGGAGGGTTACTTTAAAAATGTATTCCAATACAGTCACTTAATTACCAGTTAAAAAATGTAGTCAGTAATGAAACCCAAGTATCACAATATTAAAGTAATGTAACTTGATTTCTTTCTGTTACTTTTGGATTATCTCATTATAAAATATGGTGAAAATGTTTGGCCTTATATAGTGTATTTAGGGCTGCAACTAATGATCATTTTCATCATTGATAATCGGTCGATTATTTTCTCAATTAATCAATTAGTTGTCATAAAATGATAAAAATTGTTGACCAAAGTCCAAGCTGACGTGCTTTTTCCACAACTCAAATATATTTGTTTTACTGTCAGAGAGGAAAAAACAGAGAATGTTCATATTTAAGAAGCTGAAATCAGGGAGTTTTGATATTTCTCTTCATACAAAAAGACTAAAAAAGATTAATCACTTAATTATCCTGAAAAAATAGGTCCAGACATGTGGAGCA
Organism: Lutjanus campechanus; assembly: GCA_027495735.1. Lineage (NCBI taxonomy): Eukaryota > Metazoa > Chordata > Actinopteri > Lutjaniformes > Lutjanidae > Lutjanus > Lutjanus campechanus. The sequence goes on from JAJHUR010139055.1 coordinate 42,299, forward strand.
CATGGACGTACGTTTGGTCCATAACAAGCCCGAGGTGACGTCCTCAGATGTCTTGTTTTGCCCTCATCCCAATGATATTCAGTTTACTGTCAGAGAGGACTTAAAAAAATATTCACATTTAAGGGGCTGAAATCAGAGAATTTAGAAATCAAAATAACTGCAGATTAATTTGGTAGCCAATTAATAACAGATGAATCGTTGCAGCTCCAAGTATTTTATGTTTGTTTTTAGGTTTATTAATTTGTCCAACTGTTCTTTCCTTTGTTATGTGCCATTTATTGATTGATTTAAAGACAAAAAAATGGTGACATTTCCACCCAGTATAGCATTTTTTCACTAGAGGCCATGACAGTGAATTGGGAACTGTGTGTGCACTGTGCGTGGCAGTATATCGTTCTTTATTCAAAAACTATAATCTCAATTTTTACTAAATGTATCTGTAATCTGATTAGGTCTTGATGATATGTTCTCCACTTCCTTCTCTTCACACAACATTATTGTTCTGAGTCAGTTTCAAAGGGATAGTTTGGATTTCATGAATTGTATGAAGTACTTATCCAGTTAGTATTTTACCTACAGTAGATGGTGGTCGACACACCCCTGGTTTGGAAAAGCAGTGTAGGAAGATGAGCAATGTACTGCTGTGGACAGGGTCAGCTGTGAAGCTTATATTAACCCCCTAAAAAATAAAAGGACTAATATCACTCACTCTAAGGTAACAAGACTCTTTTGGCAAAAATAGTAAAAAAAACAAAAAACAAAACAAAAAACAAAAAAGCAGTTAATGCAGGTTCAAGGACAATTAAAATCTGCAGAGAGAAGCCTCATTCATACATTTATTGATTCTACTTGGTCTACACAGGCTTAATTAAAGTGAGAATAAGCCTATGCTATGAAACCATAACCTCATCCAGCTCTACAGTGGACTATAGGCTACATTGTGTTGAAATATCCCCACAGGCCCAGCACGCTCAGAGCATGAAGCTGATCTGGCGTCCCGTGGATCTTGTCCTGGTGGTGCTCCTGTTAGCAGCCATGGCCTTCACTGTCCTCAGAGGCTTGGTGAGTGTACATCACAGACAGAGTTTAGTAGTAGTTATGAGACTCATGTAGCCTGCGATCGTGCCTATGCAGAGTAGTTTGTCCTGGGAGTATTGAGGTTGTAAATGGTACGTCTTATTTTGCTTTAACAAGCAATACATTCACTTAATTGAGCCTGAGGGAAAACATTAAGTATTTATGCTTTAAAAAGGATCTGACTTTAGAGGGCAATGATATATGAACTGCATATTTGAATTAATAATAATGAATGTGGTACACATTTTTTTTTTCAAATAAAGGAATAGTTCAACATTTTGGGAAACATTGCCAAGAGTTGATACTACTGTAAACGTGCCTGTATGGTAGAGCTCACCAATTAAGACATTGATGCATATAAGAGCCAAAGAGTAAAAAAGTTTTAGTTTATTTAGAGAGTTTTAGAAGTGGAGGTAAGTAGATTTTGATCCCTTTGGAGACAGCCAGGCAAACTGTTTTTCTGTATCCAGTCTTTGATTTAAAGCTATAATATGTCTAAAAATGCTAGACCTTAGTTAGATGTTATATATTTTGCTGAGAAACACAGGATACACTGGATATGACAGAGAGTGAGGAAGGATGTCAGTGAACGTGAGTAAATGCAACATGCATAAAATCTGAAAACATGACCTCATCTGTGAACATGATTCCTGCCCGAGTCAGACAGATTTTCACTGGTAATGGTGGATATTTTAACCAGACAACAACCCCCAGGATCCAGCGTGTCTTCATGGTGCCATCAAACTATTTCTTTTAATGTGAGAGAGACCCTTAATAGAATAACTAGCCAGCTGATTATTCATATATTTACAGCACAGATATAAGAGAGGTATTAAATTTCTCATCTGACTCTCAGCACTCTCAGCACGTTTCCCAATATGTTGAACTATTTCCTCTAATTTCTGGTGCCATCAGATTAAATTGCATTATTTTATGAGGTGTTTTTGTCCACCCAGGTGGCTCTGGACTCTCCACTTGAAGCCTGCTCCACCTACCTGAGGCACTATGAGCCCTACCTGAAGGATCCTGTGGGCTACCCCAGAGTCATGGTGAGTACTTTTGTCTGTGTCTGCCTCCACACTCAGCCTCTGTGTCTGCTGCAGCAGCACCTGAACGCTGCTCTGCAGCCTGCTTTAAATAACCAGCCACATAATGGACCTCTGCTTTCATGGATATCACTCTGAGTGTGCTGGAAGCTTGCCCTTATCGCCTCCTCTCTTTCAGCTCACGGCTGATTACAGAGCCATTTTTCATCATTACAGCCACAACGAGCGAGGGTTGAGAGGCCAGCGCATCTTTGTCTCTCTCTTTCATTTGTGTAAGATGGATTACAGATTATTAACGTGACTGGTGGAGGATCTGCTCTCCTTTTTATTTTCTCCTGCTGACCCTTTGTGGCTGTGGGTTTTGCCGTGTTTTGTTCAGCGTACACAGCTTTGTCAATAGGTTATCCAAAGACCTTGTCGGGGCTGCAGTCCAGGCACAATTGCGAGTCATTGATCAGACAGACGAACCGCATGCTGAGAACTTGATAAGCTAATCCCTCGCCCAAAGCCCCCCATCAGCATCTCACTGGGTGGGAAGAGGGTGTGTGTGCAGCATGTGAAAGTATGTCTCGTTCTGTGTCCTTTACAGATCTGTGTTTGTGTGTGTGTGTGTTGTGTTGGGTGCTAGTGTGTGTATGTGTGTGTGAAGAAATGAAATGAGTTTGGTTTGTTGCACCAGGGTTACACTGTTTCTGCACTGACTGACCTCTTTATTCATTGATGATGATGAACGATATGTGGCAGATTACCGTGGCAGCACTAAAAAGACATTTCAACAAAAGACTGAAGGGCATATATGATTGGCTTTCAGGCCCTGGACTGAACTTATTAGAATTCATCTAGACCTCAGACCGCGAATGAAAAGAAACTGTTCACTGGTATAATTTGAGGGTTTTATAAAGTGGCAAACTGGCTTTCATGCGCCAAATGTTTTAAGTTGAAGGTCAAGACGGTCTCTATAATGACCCTTGTGTGGAAGTAGTAATTTGTGCTGAGGGTGCAAATTTGAGCAAAATACTCCAGCAGTGCACTTAGGAACAATTTAGAGACACCGAGACTATGTGAGAGTTTCCATTTTGCGAAAACTCACCCTTCAGATGAGAATGTTGTACTTTTTACTCCACTACATTTGTCTCATGACTGCTGGTACTTGTCACTTTGCTGAATAAATTGCTACATTCACCATGAAATTAAATTAAGCTGATATGATGATGATGATGAACTGTTAGCTAGATGTTGCTGGATTCAGGAACACCTGGGGCATCAAAATACTAAAGCAATAATGCTCATAAAACTTTAATTATCCCTCACAGACATTAAAGGTAGAATATGTATAATTTGTCAGATGCTTTTTTTTAAATGTACCAGTAAGATTTGATTGTCGAGTCTCACGCCCAGGATGTGAGATGCCAGTGTTTTGGATTGGTAAAATGTCCCGAGCAGAGGGCGTGGTCTCTGTAGATGCAGGTGCTGCCACACACTTCTGCACATACATCATTCTGTGCAGTAACCCAAGTATTTCTGATTCTGTTTCTGAAGCTCAAAATATCCAACTGTAGGAACAGGACGGATTTTTGAGTGGAGGGAGACTTTAATGATTTAACGCTCTACGAGGGGAAAGCTTGGTATATTTACTTTTGATACCTATCTATATTTTACTGTGACTACTTGCTAAAGGCGCTATGTGAAGCAGTTCACATGTTTTAATCACTGTAGTGCCAATATGTGAACCGACTGTAACTTTAAAAAATGAGACTTTTCCAACTTCCAGTTGCCTTTAGCAGTGTATGGGCTGATTTCTATTTAAAGGAACAAACAGTGTGTAACACTGGCTAACGACTGAGTCCACTAACATCACCAGACAACCAGCACAGTACAAGCTTAACTTTACTTACCTCATCTATCAACTTGATGCCAGACCATCACGTTCAGTCTTGTGGGTCGTCACTGTAATGGATGATGCCCAGGATGCTCCCTTGTACCTACAGAGTGCAAGCACACATGCGAGCGCCATGGATGTATTAAGAAGAACTGGATAGTTTTAAGGCGAGCCTCCATTTATTCCCATGAGACCTGCTCAGTGGCACATGAAGCCAACTTCTGGGTATAAAATTATCCAGATCCCCAGCATTGTGAAAATAAAATCCGATTCAGCCCCCTGTTCGTTCACTTGAATGTGGATAAAGTGCTTTTAGCACGCAGCTCTTCTCGGCTTTTCCAATATTGTTGGAGAGAATGTGTCAAATCCTGATACAAAAGTCATTTTGCAGGTGGTTGTGACACCTTTTATTCACCTATTTACAGCTACGTCTTTTACAGTGTAAGCTTGTGGGAAAAGTCTTTCTGAGCCGCTGTGCATGATGTGTGCATGAAGCCCAGCACACTTCCTGGGGCTTAAACAAGCACCATTAATAACTAGGATTTTTTGAAAATTCCACATAGTAACATTAACTTTTCCTTTACTTTTGCTGCACTTTTCAAGGATTTTCCATAAAAGTGCAACTTTTATTCATTAAATCATTCCGAGGGTGTTTCTGTTTCCACATTCAAAGCAGCCCTCTTCTGTATTCAGCGTGCGTAGGTGAAGTGCAGTGCAGGCCAGAGGAAAATCAGGATGTACTGTATTAATCGTCTGCTGGAGTGTTGGTCGGGACCCAACAACAACACAGATTGACAGTGATGGAGGGGAGAGTCTTTCTGCATTATGCTCTGGATCCATAATCCCTATTCACTGGAGTAAACTCTAATATACACCAGCAAGTCACCTACTGGATATAACTACGGAACCACTGAATTTCTGCATGTTTTCAAATACAGAGTATACAAAATGTGGAGGAAAACTGTTTGGAACGTTAAGGTAATGTTTTGGATACTTACATTTGTTCTTATAGATGCTGCACTTGTTCTTCTATGGCCTGCCTCTGTTGGGTGCATTTGTTTACGGACTCCTCAAGCCCGGGTGCACATGGATGTTGGACTGGACTGTGTTCTTCGCTGGCGCCGTGATCCAGGTAACACCTTGTAGACAATCAATATGTGAAACTGGCTCTGAATTCATAGCTCGGGATACAGGTGTTGCATAGAGAGGCGAGTTGCACTGACAGTTTGTTGTGTTTCATGAAGTCGTTGCAATAATTGCTGCCTCTGATTGATTAAAGTTTTCATCAGCAGTTTAGTTTCAGAACAAAGAGGTCTGACACGTGTCACTGCAATTAAACTCCTTGTAGTGAGCTCTCATCCTGCTAATAATTACCTGGACCACATTTATCCTTTGAAGCATATTTTCCTGTAATAAACAAACTGGTGGTGCTTTCTCCCATACTAATCAGACAGAAGGACTGGGACCATGAACTATGAGGAAGCACTTGATTAAAGCCTTCTTTTACTGCTCATAAAAGGTTGCAGATTCTACCCTCCCTGTTTTCTAAACAGCCAGTGTCTGTGCATCTCCTGTGCAGTGCTTTATCCTCCCTTTTAAGATCATTTTCTGTATATATTAACAGCAAACTAATGATTGTGGAAGCAAGACTCAAGGTAACTCGTTCCTCTGGAGATTTTGTGGAAAGAAACAGGTTTCAAATGACCTGCCATCAGTGTAAAAATAGAACAAAACAGGCAGTAGTGGAAGTGTCAGTGCTGATATGCTGTATTATGACAACACGGTCTTGCTGTCCGTCTCTTTCCAGTGCCAGTGGGCCCACATCGGGGGGTCCCTCCACTCTCGTACCACAGCTCCATTTCGCATCCCAAATGATGCATTCTGGTGCGTGCTGACAGCTAACTTGCTCTACGCGGCCACTCCCATCCTGGTGGCCTTGCGGGTCCAAAGTAACCCCTATTTCTTCCTGAAGATCGCCCCCTTCCCCGGGCAGACAGGTCTGCCAAACAGTGAGGAGAAAGACACCAAGTACAAAGACAAATAGTCACTCTTAATCTTGTCTGACCTTTGAAGTTAATTGCTTATCTGATGATTCATGAGGAGCTGTTTTATTTCAAATGCCATATTTCAAGATGCCATAATACAAGATTGTTTTGCTCAACATATTTGGGTTTAGTGGTTATTTGAATGTTTGCTTTCAATGCGTTGATTCATTACGTGATGCATAAACAGTGAAACAGCTGATTGGTCAGTAAAGTTTGTATGTTTTTAGCCATGGCTCTTGGGATGGTGATGGTATGTTGGTCCACTATTTTGATCCAAACTAAAATATCTAAAAAACTACTTTATGGATTGACATGAAATTTGGTTCAGACGATGAATCCCAATGACTTGGTTATCCCTTGACTTTTACTCTAGGGCCATATGCAGGTCAAAGTTTTTTACTTTCCCTTATAGTCCTATATATTTCAACATCTACTGGATATATGGGCACAAAATTTAACAGGGATATCCACAGAGCCAAGAAGATAAATCCTAATGACTTTTATGATCCCCACTTTCTCAGTATCTTTAAATTTGACTTGGCACAAAATTTGATGCAGATATGATTCCAAGATGATGTATTTTTTTGACTTTGGTGATCATTTGAAGCCAATTATACCCGGTATGAACGTACATCCTGGGTGATCCGATCACAGGTGAATGCACCCATGAAGCACTGAGATCCGACCACATTTGGAGAAGGTCTGGGCTGCATGCAGCACATTATTTTAGCAGTGTGTATGCAATGTGTTCTGTGCCATACCGGAGGACTGGCTACTCAACTGACATCCTGCAAGTACATCATTTGGTTCACTGTAAAGCTGATTATGTATTTGGGCCTCTTTAACCTGCCAGGATAAGCTATGGATGTTTGTGAAGACACTAGTAACCACATTATCTGCAGACTCTTGGCCAATTTTTCAGTTTTTCAGTTAGGAGAAACTTTATAAACTTTGTAAAATGCTGTCTACAGCCAATTCTCAATTATTTGGACCTCCGTGTTAATTCAGCACGTTTTACATTAGTTATTTCTTTCTTTGTGTAAAAAACATTGGGTCTGTTTGTCCCTGCATGTTAATGGCTACTACTTTTGTGCTGGTGGTTAAAAACAAGGCATTCTGCAAATGTATTTATTTGTATGTAAAGCGGGAAGTTAAAAATGCTAGGGCAAATTCTTAATCAGTTGTGCCTTCTTGTAAATTCAGCATCAAATGCAACATATTAAGATGTTTCTTTCCTTGTAAAAAAACATGCTGCTGTGAAGAGCAGGCGATAGAGATTCTCTGTGGTGTACTGGAATGCACACTTTTACTTTTTCTGACTCTGTCATTAAGGACTTTCTTGGTGACAGCACATCTCATGTAGGCTGACATAGGAGCTGAGCACGGCTGAACTAAAAAAAGGTGTGAATTCATGTACTAGAAGCTGTCCACTTGTGACTGGATCCCTCAAGATGCATGTTAAACATCTTGTAAAGCAACAATAAATGTTTGTCACACCACAGAAACGTGTTATTAACCACCCAGCTAAATTTGAATGATTAAAAAAAATCACTAAGTATATATAATTAGGTCTCAGATCATGAAAAAGTGAGTCGTTTTCTCTGCTCTGAAATGCTGGGGGCGTATCCATTCTGCTGTCTCACTGTTAAACACCACATCCTGAAAAAGACCTCAAACATGGACGCTCAGTCTAGCAGATTTCTTGAACATGTCCACACGTGTTTGAGCCACTAGAGTCCGAAGACAGAGACTTTTTTTCCCCTTCCGTGTTGGGTTCTTGCAACCAAGGTGAGCTGAAGTGAACTGCTGGGTTGATTTGGACTGACGGAGTCACTTAATATGTGTTTGTAACTGACCCTAAGAAGGGTTTAGAGATGGGGAGGCAGTGTTGCTCATGTGTCAGTTTGTGGGGTTTTATATACTGTTGGGGGACCATGGCTCCAGCATGTCGACGAGCCACGTTTCAGATCTGCCCCAAAAAATCCTGAACATAGAAATCATGAACACTTTACCCGTCTAATGAGAAATAGAAAATAAAATATTATGATAAAATAGAAATGTTAGCATGTTGACATGCTAAACTAAGATTGTGAAAATGATCGCCTAAACATTATACCTGTTGAACATCAGCATGTTGGCATTTAGCTTAAAGCATTGCTCTAAGCACAACATCATAGACAGACTTGAATCTTGTTTCACATGTCACACAACTGAATGAGACAAAAGGAGATGAATGAGGACTAAAGCATAATAGCAGGTATTATAAATATTAGCAGCAGGTATTGTAGCTTAAGGAGCAAATTGCATGTTGACTGTTGTGACAGTATGCTGCTGGGTTTTCACAGGCCTGTATTATGTGGTGGCACTTTATGATGCACACAAATCACCAGAAGCACACACAGAGCAGAAGGCTGATAATATTAGCAATATAAAATTAAATAGCAGGCGTCATTGTGTTTAAGGTTAATGCTCAGTGTTCTGTCTGAATATTATATTGTAACCATTCTGCTCTACAAACCGGAAGCTTCAGTTTTCTCACTCTTTTCACCCTCCAAGTGAAATATTTGTTTCACAATAAATATTTAAGACATTCAGCCTTGCATTGGAGCCATTTTAATTTATGATTTATATTTTTAGACTTATGCTCATAGACACATTGTGCACAAATCCACTTGCTCCTATCACTCTGCTCTATTCTGTTCTTCAAGTTGTCACACAAAAGCAGATGCACCTGATTGACTTTGGAGTTTGCTGCAGCAGTGTCTGGTTATACTGTATAGCACACAGCCATGAATGCAGAAAAAACAGGGGAAAAAATCCCCCACAACCATGCAGTATTTTATGACTGAGCCAGAGGAGCTTTAGCAACAAAACAGGCTTGAGGGGAGCTGATGAAAAAACTGCAAAGCATCCTCTGCATACTCAACCCAACGGGAAAGTGCACGACAGTTTACTTTGCGGAAGGTTGTGAACAGAGATGGAGGAGCATGAATAAATGTGAAAAATCTTTATGTTACCTGCACTGAACTGCTTCAACACAACCCACTGAATGGCACAAGAAGGCCTCCATTTTTCAGTGTGAGTGTAGATGAGACAGAGCGGAGATGAAAGCAGCAGAAAACTTTTAAATACCAGCAAACTGTAACTTGAAGTCTGCCCAAAGCTACACTTAGAAAAATATGTTGTCTGTTATTTCAACAGTAAACATGCCAATTTACAGTTCATATAAAAAGCTAAACTCTGCAACATGCCAGCAATATAAATAGGATGTAAAGAATTTATACTTAATGACATTGTCTGCTGGAGTGATTCATTGTTGCAGTGTTATATTGACTTCTGGCTGACTGGCAGAACCGGTAATAGGATATTGGACAGTAATACAAAGGTATGCTTTGTCTTCTGTTTATTCATAATGTTTGTTTACTGACAAGGTTTTGTAGGACATTAAAAGCTTTTAAAATCTGAGAAAAATAAACAGAGGTGGGTAGAGTAGCCAAAGACTGCACTGAAGTAAAACTACTATTAATATGCTAAATCAACTGATCAAGTAGAACTTGAGTTAGAGTACAAAGTACTGAAATAATGCTTTTTTTAAAAATGAAAAACACTGAGGATATGAGTGGAAGTATTTCATCCACAGATGGTCTCATGAATATAACATCTGTAAATATCTGTGACAAAATGACAGATAACCTGCCACATATACACCAGGACGATATTCCCAGTCTGTATCTCTCAAGCGTGATCATAAAATATTACATTAATATTACAGGCTACTCTATTAAGTACACAAATAAATAGCTTTTTTACATTCTTTGCTTGTTGTGTCCTGTATTATATTATGATTTGCTAAAGAAAAAACAGCAAATCATGTGCATGTGCATAAGTGATCAAATAGAAGTGGTCAAATCAATCTTTAGGCCCATTAAGAGGTAATAATGTAGTGTTTCATCAATAATTGCCTAAATACAGGTATGTTCACTTCTTCACTTTGGCCAGAATATATCAGTCATTTCCAAGCAAAATAAAAGTAGTTTGTCCTTTTGTCTTTCTGTGCATAATTTGTTTTTTTTATTTTTCTGTCTCTCTGGCTCCACATGAACAATTTTAAATGCAGACCGCTTATACACTGTTAGGTTGAACATTCACAGTATAGTAGAAGATAGGCAGGTAGTAGATCTGATGATTTTCACTAAAAATCTATTCAAGTGAGAGTAAAAGTATGCTTCATTGAAACTACTCTGACCAGTAGAATTTCTCAAAAAACTTGCATGAGTACATGTAACAAAGTAAATGTTACTACCCACCTCAGATTGTGCCTGTATTACTGAAGGCCTCATACACTCATGGTGCACACACGCAGCTCATATCACTTGACTGCCTGATTAGACGTCCCCTCAGGACTGTAGGGGCTATGAAAATTGTCCTTGATTGACACCTCCCTCTTTCTCCTGTTAACTTTCCTTCACTTGTTAAGGCGAGAAAAACATTACACTTTTACCATTTAGGAGCCTGGAGACATCACATAAAAGACCTTTTTAACAGCAGACATATTGATGTGAGTAGGGTAAACACAGGTGTTACCAATGACACTAATTAAGGTCTCGTTTCACTTAGTTTAGCAGAGCCTCTCCAGTGAGCCAACATGCACAATAGCAACACCCTGACTCTGACCTGAAAGGAACGCAACCATAATTTGTACCATCGTTGACACTTGTGTTTACTCTACTAATTTATGTATCTAACCGGACTGAGAGCTCCCAGCGATCGTGGCCGGATCGGGACCAAAACAGCCTCCGAGACCAACATAGGCCAGTCTGATGACAGGGAATAGGCTGTTGAGGTGGTGCTAACTGAATGGCAGTTTGCTAACTTACTTTGGGAACAAGTATAGATATCTTTCCACCAGGGAACAGTAAATGACCATGATACTGTATTCCCTGTCGGTCTCTGAGGCTGTGTTTGTCCAGGTGACTGGCCAAGGTCACTGGGAGGTTGCTGACAGCTAACGGCAGCTTACAACTACAATTAGCTACTTTAACGACAAGTAAGCTAAAGTTATCTGTGCATCACAAAGCTCTGTACTTAGGTAACAGAGATTTGAGGCAGAGAAACCTGAAGATATCAGAGGGCAAACCAGAGAATATTTTCTCCATAAAATAGGATCAAATTTCACCAAAATTAGTGAATAAAGTTATAAAGTTGTGCTTTTGTGAGGCCCAACCTCAAGAAACAGTCCAGTCTGTATTATCCTTCTATGCTCCACTGCATCATAGGAAGCATTTAATTGGATGCAAATTTATTAAAACTCCTGAGTGCAGCATCAGACATCAACACTTTTTAAATCATTTTCCAGTAAAAGACACATTTCTACAACTGTTTTGTCATTGTTGGGACATGTACATATAGCGCAATTCATACCTGGTAAAAAAACACTTAAACATTGATTTTTGATTTCATGGGAACTTTAAAATCCACGACAATTTAACCTCTAGTCTTGTTTCTTGCAGACGTGACTTATTTTGCAGATATCTTGGAGAGTGTTATATAACTGTAATATTTGGAAATGTCCATATGTTAGCCCACACATGCGTGAAATAGACATTGTGGGGGTTTGAGTGGGCAGGAGGGGGACTTGATAAATCCACAGTATGCTCGCTATTTTTTACCCGACACCACTGGAGCCGCCACAGATCATTACTCAGAGCTGAGTGGCAAGGATGTGCCAACATGTGCTGCAGAAGGTAATGTATACTTCAACAGCAGCTCTTGTCACTCATTCATTGTTGCGAACACACGCCGCTGCTGTCTGCTGCCAGCCTATCTCAGTTTTTAAAAAGGCAGCTTTTCTTTCTTGGTTTAAGTAGGAAAACAAGACATGCCTCTGCCATTCTGCATTCTGTCTGATCCTGTGTGCCCAAATTGCGAGCGTTTCATCCCTTCTCTACTTACATTCCTTGATCCGCTTTGTTTCTTTTCTGCTGAGTGATGCTGCTGTGCGCCCGCTCTGTGTGGGTGGCCCAGTAAATAGTCTGCCGCCGCTCTCATCATTGTCTTTTACAAAGACATCAAATGAATTTTGTTTGCATAAACAAACACACTGAAATGACCCAGGCAGTGTGGAAGAGGAGTTTTTTTTTGCATTTAATTAGAATAGAGACTGTTGAGACCCGTCAATACGTTTCTACAAAGTTAAAAAAAACTGATAAGCCCTTTTCACGGCAGCCATATTTTACGGCAAATACGGGGGTTACTAATACTAATTAAGGTCCTGTTCTATTTAATGTAAGTGTGAGGCTGCTGGAGTTTAGTCTTAATGTTACAGTACAGCAGCATCAGACTCGTTTGGTCTCGATCAAGTGTTTTCTATTGACAGGTTTTGTTCTTTACAGACAACATTAAAGGCATAATCTGCAGCATTTTCCTAAAGAAAACAATGTATAGACTCATAGTACACATAATCCCTTTCAATCATCACTTATAAGCCACTAGAAGTGCATGATTGTGGCTGTATCTGCAGGGACTCTGCTCTCTGCCAGCATTTCCTTATTTGTCCTAAATGTGCAACGACTAGTCAACTAATGGCTTGAGCTAACATCAAAAATATTTAGTCAGGGGCAGCCCTGGTATACAAAAAAAAA
>JAJHUR010139058.1:149-14708 GCA_027495735.1 Lutjanus campechanus
AGCTGCCATTGTACTGGATGAGGCTGCTACCCTGTTTCTCCTAAAACTCCAGGATTGTTTTGTGAACTGAAGACCTTCACCCATCATCACATCGGCATAGTGGTGAGTACATATTGAGTGGCTTATTCTCACAAAGTGGAATATCGCTTTAAAGTAATACAAAAAATGATATTGATGATAATATGATAATAATGAACATATTATAGCTTGTGATATTGAAAGGTAATATTGCACATGGAGAGAAGAGACAGAGAGATAACTAGGAGCAACACGATACGTGTACACAAAGGTTAGAAGAATTTAAAAAAGAAAGTAAATTTCCGGCCCTAACCATCCCTACCCTAACCCTAAAACCTTAAAACCAAGTCTTAACCCTCAAACAGCCCTTTTAAGTTGTGGGGTCCAACATTTGGTCCCCACATGGCCATAACCTATGAATATAGTTAAACAAGCCCAAACACACACACACACACTCACACACTTTCTCTGTACAAGTGTGCCACACATCTCATTGCCTCCTGATGACTCCAATAATGAAAATTTTGTTTCAAAAAAATCTGAAACATTCGCCCACCTTCATCTAGCTAGCCCTTCCTTCCCCTGTTACCATAGAGATGGATGAAGACACACAACTACAGATTGCCTTAAGCCTTAGCCAAAAGGAGCAAGAGCAGGTACACACACACACAGAGAGAGAGAGAGAGAGAAACACAACTTGCTCTTTACAGTTCAGCGTCCACATTTATTAACCCTCTGGTGTGTGTATTTGGCTCTTATGTCTGAACTAAAATGCCTCTAGGTGGCCATCTAATGACTTTCTTTCCAACTTTTTGCTTCTTTAGCCAGCTCACTCCTTTCCAGGACCACAACTGTACCTCCCACTGCCTCTCAAACAGTTTAAAAATGTTTAAACTTCTACATATAAAACGTTCTCTTCCTTCTTTCTCGCCGCTTTGCTCTGAAGCAGCTTCTGCTCTTTGTCAACTAAATATTTCAACAGCACAAAAAAGCCACCAGTGCCACCTTCATTTGGCCAAAACCAGAGACTGTTTCACTAACGCTGCTGTGTGCATGTATGCGTCCACGCTCATTGCCGTGGCGATAGTGTTGATGATGTCACGATGCCGCCCCTGCAGGAGCAGTGCTGTCGTCAAGGAGACGAGTCTCTGTTACAGAAGGCCCTGGATGAGAGCAGGAGAGAGAGCCAGTCAGGGACACAGGAGGTGAGTTTAAAAACGCGTGTGTGTGTGTGCGCTGCACAGTACGTGTGTGGGTGCATGCGTGCTGCACGAGTGTGTGCTCGCACAGAGAGGTGGGCGGGTGCATTTGTAGGTGGATGCTGGCAGACATTTAGAGAATGAAGTGGAGTTTATAGTGCGGACTGTGAGATAGGGAGGGAAAGGAGACAAAAAGACATAGATCAGCATAATGAGGGAGATTTGAGAGAGAAACGCCGGAGAGCTGAGAGATGAGAGGAGAAAGAGGTGCCTGCTGAATGATAATGACTTTGTCTTGTCTAACCTTGAGCTCAGCATGACATTTCCCTGAAAGCATACTCCTTATCTTGTAGCACACCAGCTCCTTTACTCATTGGCCTGTCAAAGAGCCTATCACAGTCACCAGCTGTCTTATGTAAAGGTCTCTGTAGCTTGTAATTGGTTACATTATGCTGCTTATCGTGGAAATCCTTGTACTTTCAGGTGCTCCATAGAAAAAAAGCATAGACCAGGGCATTTGTAACTCCTGACATACACGTCATAGATCATTATGTCATTTAATTTTTTGCCTTTTACCTGATGCTGTTATTTAATATGACTTAGTCAAATCAAGTCCACTTTATTTATATAGCACATTTCATTCAGCAACCGTAAACTCAGTGTGTTTCAAGATCATCAAAACATAAAATAGCATAGAAGATGAGAAAGTATTACACATATAAATACAATGACATGATAAAAACAATACAAGCTATTATTATTATCATTATTCTTTAAAAAGGGTGATCATAACAATAATAATACTGATTCCTAAAGCAAACGTGAAAGAAAAGGTAACACACTTGAACCTAACTAAAAGCTTGTGAAAGAAAAAAAATGTTCAGTTCAGTTAAAAAAAAATGATATGTTGCAGTGGGTGTAGCAAGATTACCCTCGTGTCGTCAGAGATGATGTTAAGTTGAAGTACACTCTTCTCTGACGACAACACTACAGCCGTGTTGTCCCCCTTTGAAATGTCTATTCCAGGCTTGAATAACTATTTTTGTTTTGCTGGTTTCACGTTAATTAGAGTTCATATTAATGCTGAATGTTTGATGAATGTGTAAGTATCTGTTCATGAGTCATAACAAATCATTAATAATCTTGTAGAAGCCGTAGATGTTTATAACAGTTAATATAAAGCAATATTTCCCTGGAGTCTGGCAGACAGTGAGACAGGCAGTCACCCAACTCCAATCCCAGAGTGTGTATTTTCAGAGCAGTTGGCTTTTGCTTTTCCCTGAGTGTGGGGAGGAGGGGGCAGGAGGAAACACCTCACTTCAGTCATAGATCATGAATTAAACAGGATTTCAGTCCCATTATATTGGAGATAACAGTACTAAAGGCCGGTGAGAAAATTCTATGTATTCTTGATTTTGGGGAAACTGTCCCTTTAATGTTCAATGATACCCCGACATGATGAATCCCACATTTGTTAACATATTATGTAATATATGAAAGATATGTTGTTAATACTGTGCTGTATGCACACAAAGTCAAATGTGAATGTCAAATGTCAAGTGACAGTAACAACAGGTATTTTAAAGTTGAACAGTAAACAAAATGTTAACGGACTGCACTGCTGTGAGACGCTGCTCTGACAACTGCTGCAGAATAAACAATGGAGTCCAGATGGAGCCAAATGAATTGTGTCTGCATTGCCTCAAGCACTTGTCACTGCATTATGTCATATAATCTCATTGCATCCCATAACATACAGTTTGCAATACCCTGCGCTGACTTTCTTATATGTCAATCAGACTGTACAATAACAGACCAGTGAAAAATTATATAACTTACAAGAACAGTTAAAGATGCTCCTGCTGTTATAAATATGTGTTTTCAGTAGAGCGGCAGTGAGCAATTATGCTTATTAATGCTCAAAAGAGACAGCACTTTGTGTTTGTTTGTTTTTTTTGTTTGTTTTTTAAAGTGAGCTAAGGGTTTCCTGATAAGCTATTAAAGACTGCACTGATCTGTCAAAACCATGGATCTCCAAAACATCAACTTTGGATGAGTCTGTGACACTTACTCCCCCCCCCCCCAGAAAATCATTTTAATTTTCTAATAATTTATTTAGTATAAGAATCATCTTAAACCAGAAAGACACATTACCCAACTATGATCCGCCAAGCTCATATCTAAATAGTGTTGTCACGTGTTAAACAGTCATTGACTTTATAAGATTTACCCCTTTTCCACATGAGCTGGCCTGACTTGACTTGGCACGTTAGCCCAGCATGGCAGGGATTTGCATCTCCATTATAACAGGGCTACCCACTTGAAGGTGTGTTTTACCTGAAGACAAGCTGGGCTTGAGTCGAATGGTTGTAACATGGCGGACAAACACTAATTTATTAATTAGTCATTTAAAAGCTTTGATTATGAAGCAGCAAAACCAGGAAGTGTTTGGTTTTCCTCAGCAGTAACACGATTCTTATATGGCTGAAAGCGAACACGAGACTGTAAAATAAAGCAGATACCAGAGCGTTGAAACAGCGACGCAGGACAGAAATGAAACTTCAAACCACAGAGATTCAGTTAGAAGCTGCACAAGTACTAAGAGCTGAACACACACATTTAAAAGCCTCATTCTCTCTGCCCTTCTGTATACACTTGGGTTCTCACAGTGCTCCCTTGTGTGAGAGGGAGAAACTGGGTTGTCACAGGTTGGCTGCGGTCAATGAGACGTCACCGCAATGTGATTGCTTGCTTTGGCACCACTCCAAAGAAGGTCCATCTCAGGTGTGACTCAGCACAGCTTGGTGTGTTAAAAGTGATCGGGGAAATGCAAATCAGCGACATGCATTTCAAAACGTTAATTTTCAATAGCACACATTTAACACACTAATCAGTGGGACTGTGTACCGAACTTCAATACCTTTAAGGCCCCGACTGAATTGTTTTGAGCCTATCACCTACTGAAAAATGTTTGGTTTTGATACCTAAGGAGTAAATCACATCAATGTCAATGAGAAAATAAGCACACAGAATGCTTGTACCAAGATCTAATAATGCTGGAGATTTTCTGTCTTACGTTTCAAGTCATAAAGGCATGCAGAAAAAACAAGACGTTCCACACAAAGACGGGGATCATTGGTTAGTTTGGTCTCTTTTACTGCAAGCTGTTTATCTGCATGGATAACTAATAAGTGCCGGTTATTAGTTAGCCAGTACAGCTAACCTGTTAGCTTGACAGTGAGTCCTTTCATCACATTGTTGCCCACACGTACCTCAAGGGACAGATAAAATGATCTGCCCTGTCTGCAAACTAAATGAATTCGGGTGATTTTGTTGCTCAAGGAATTCAATGTTAAAGACCAATCCTGTGCAGCCTTCAATCATATGCTAGCTCCCTAAAGTGGCAAAACTTCAAGAACACCTGCCTTGTAAGTTCCCTCTTCCACAGATTCCCAAAGTTTTGTCTTTTTGTAAAAGCCATGCAGCATTCTAAAACCCATCCAGTAAGACGAACCTGAGAAAGTTTGGCACAGATTTACAGTGATTTTTTTTTTTGCTCCCTCTGCAGTCAGCCATGCTGGACCTGGTGGACATCTTTGGCCCCTCATCTGAGGCCCCACCTCCACCTAGTGACCCTTGGAACTCTGCCCAACCCACCAGTGATGTCACCACAGACCCCTGGGACTCTGTAGGTGGGTGGTTCATCACAAAAACGCAAAGGCCAATATGATGCTAGACCTACTGCCCTAATCTTTTTGAGTCTTCTCAGACTTCTAAGACTGAGTTGCAACAACAAATAATAATTTCATGTAAATTTAGTTTGAATTATTATTAGAACTTGATTATTTAGATCAATCCATCTCAAAAAGGCAACCATTTTAAAAGTTAAACTTGGACTTTAAACTTTTAGTGCAAAAACTAATCTGAGTTTTAAAGAGAGGTTTATTTAACCATTCTTAATTTTAAGCAACTTTAAAAGTTTAGTGCAACAATTTAAAGTTAAACCATGATTTAATTGGGTTTAAAAATGAATCTTTGTTGGTGGAACCCAGCCTGAGTTTCTATGTGTTTAATGCTTCACAGCAGTACACTCCAGCACTCCTGTTATTGGTAGCCCTTGGACAGCCCCTCCCTCATCCTCCAATGCGTCCAATCCTTGGGCTCCATGTGCCGACTCACGCACAGACCCCTGGGAAGCAGCGCCTGTCTCCTCCAGTCCTGTCGATCATGCGTGGGACAGCCCAACAGATGGAGGTACCTTTCAGGAACACTGGTCTCATTAGTATGCATAGACATTGAAGATTTCTTTGCCCCAAACTGTAAGATTTCTACTGTGTTCACTTTGACATGCAGGTGGTGATGGAGCAGATCCGTTCGCTGCACCAGAGGATGAGAAGCCCAGAGGTTCCTCAAGTGTCGTCCCCTCAGCCTGCTAGTCCCACAGGTAGTGTAGTGCCTGAGGACTCTACTGTACAGTTGGATATTACAGAAACAATAAGTCTCCTGCACTGACAGCGGTTGGAAGGAAAGAAATGAGCCCACGGATAGCTGGTGGACTACAATATAACTTACTGTATAAACTGAACAGTAAGACCAAAGGCAGCCTACTGTGGTGTCTTATTAATTCACCTTCAGGATGTATTGTAATTCAATACGTTAAGTGTTCCAGGGATGGACGCAGTTACAAGAATGCTTGTACAATTTAAATGTAATTTAATACAACAGAGCTGTAATAAATGCCTGTAATACCTTTGGGGAACATATAATATTGCATTTTATTTAAAACGTGTTTTAAATAAACATAGCTTTTTGTGTATTTGACAGCATTAAAGTAAATGAACAAAATAAGGAGACTTCCCTACAATGTAGTGCCATACAAAAACAAATGCAACACCTCCCTGAACCAGTCTTCACAAAAACTGAACATTAGAAGCTTCACAGAGGATGATTACAATGACTTTAATGTATTATAATATGCAGTCCTTGTTACTGCATCCACTTGCTGCGACTTATCTTATACAGATGGGTCACAAATTCAAGGAAAACTTGAAAAAACCGGTTTGGGAATCTCAGAATTGCATATTTGCTTTTTGCAAATGATGTGGTTCTGTTGGCCTCCTCAAACCTTGACTGTCACCTTCAGCAATGACTGGGGTGGTTTGGATTCTCTGCCAAGTATTTTGAGGTCTTGTTCACGAGTGACAGGAAAATGAGGTGTGAAATCAATAGCCACATTGGTGTGGCGTCAGCAGTAATGTGAGCGTTGTACCAGATCTTTGCGGTGAAGAGGAAGCTGAGCAGGGGATGAAGATTTCAATTTACCAGTTGATCAAAGTTCCAACCCTCATCCTGTGGTCATGAGCTTTGGGCAGTGACCCAACGAATGAGGTCGCGGATACAAGCAGCCAAAATGAGTTTCCTTCATAGGGTGGCTGGGCTCAGCCTTAGAGATCAGGTGAGAAGTTCAGACATCCGGAGGGAGCCTGGAGTAGAAAAGCTCCTCTTCCATGTTGAAAGGCGCCAGCTGAGGTGGTTCAGGCATCGGATTTGGACTGTTGTTTGAGAGTTGGAGTTGCCTTCTGGACAGTTGGAGATTTTTTGGGCACATCCTGCTGGGAGGAGACCCCGGAGCAGATCCAGAACTCGCTTGAGGGATTACATATCTCATCTGGCCTGGGAATACCTTGGAATCCCCGAAGAGGAGCTGGAAAGTGTTGCTGTGGAAAAGGACATCTGGAATACCCTGCTTAGCCTGCTGCCATGACCACCTGACCTTGGATGAGCAGAAGAAGATGGATGGATGGATGGATGGATGGATGGATGGATGGATGGATGGATAAAAGGAGGCTTCCTCGCAGGACATGAGCGGTCACTAAATGGCTGTGAAAATGTTGTGAATCATGGGCTACAGCCTTCACAAGCACCAGAATTCAACCTAGTTGACCTATTTAGAGTAACGTGTTACACTCCACCACCCTCATCAAAAGACCAAAGGAAGGAATATCTTTTGGAGGGTTCAAAGACTTTGAGAATCTGTGACAAGGAATAATGGAGCTGTTGTGGAGTTAACTACATCATTGTGCACAAGACACTTAATGTTGTGTTTTCCTTTAGTTTGTCACATGCAGTTTACATCATATTGCATCATGTCCCCTCACTAACTATTTTTCTTGTCCTGCCGCAGATGCAGAGCTGTTTGGGGTAAAGGTAGACTCTGACCCATTTGCTGAAGCGGATTCCAAGCCAGATCCATTTGGGACTGACCCGCCAGCGAAACCCCAGGTAAACGGACGGGAGTCGGCCAGCCCAGAGATGTTTGACCTGTCGCGGCTAGCACCTCCACTCAGCGCCCCGCCTACACGTGTGTGTCGAACCCCAGAGGCCTTCCTGGGGCCTACGGGTGCCTCGCTGGTGAATTTGGACGCTCTGATACCCTCCAACCCGCCTAGCAAGACCCATAACAACCCATTCCTCTCAGGTAACAAACAACCATTCAAGAACTCAGAATCTGTACTTACAGGCCCTGTTCAGACCTGGTATTAACATGCATCCTGGGTGACTGATCACAAGGACAAGTCTGAACGCACAGACAACATTGGTCTGGGCCACTTGTGACCTTTTAGCAGTCTGAACGAAAACGTGTTCCCCTACTCAACTGACGTCCTGTAGGTACGTCATTTGGTTCATTGTAGTTCAGATTACATATTTGGGCTCTATTACCTTCAACAGATGTTTGTGAACAAATTCTTAATTTTTTGGGACGCCTTGTAAATTCAATGTTCTTCATTAAGTTATTTCTTTCTTTGTGGAAAAAAAACCATTGGCCCCAGCATGTAATGGTTACTATGGTTGAGCCGCCGGTCAAAAACATCACATTTTGCAAATGAGTTCATGTGGGGAAAGTGATATCAGATCGCAACTGGTCACTCAAGATGCCTCTGGAGATGCATTTGAATGCGTGGGTGTAAACTGACGTGCTTAGGACTGTGCACTTGTGATTGGATCTCCCAGGACACGTTAATACCAGGTCTGAACAGGATCATAGAAACATTATTGTAATATTATTAAAAGTTTTTCCACCCAATTCTGTCTTCTCAGGTCTGAGTGCTCCGTCTCCCACCAACCCCTTCCACTGCGACCAGCCTCGCCTCACCCTCAACCAAATGCGGCCGTCCTCAACATCCCCGCTGCCCCCGCACATGCTTTCCTACAGTCCGTCGCTGCCTCTTCCTCTGTCCCACCAGCCACCCATCCTCCCCTCTTCACTCACGCAACCTCCTGCCGGACTCCTGGACCTTCCCTCCAACCTTCCGCAGCCCCTGCTCCCCCTATCTCCGCGCCCCGCCCCCCGTACCCAGTCACAGACACAGACACACAGCCACAATCCTTTCCTCTGAGATGCCTGCATCTTTCATGCTCCTGTCTGCAGAGGGAGATGACAGAATGGACTCTTTTTTGATTCATCTATGCTGACTACAATGAGACTAGTTTAAAATGAGCCTGAACTGGACTGTGGATCCTGGTCTGATGTCATTGTGCACACTTGAAGCAGATCAATCTTGGACTGGATTTATGTGTGTCTGTCTGAAGACACATCAGCTGCTATATAACCTGAACTCTTGAAGAAAAGCTAACTCACACATGCACGCACACACACACACACACACATGCACTCAGGCGCACTTCAGGGTGCACAGACACAAACATGCACACACCACCAAGCTAACAGGGTGTATCTCAACAGTCCCTTCGATGCCTTCTCCCCATCAACAGTGACAACTCCGAGCACCCTTTGACCACACAGACAGAACTGTTCCTTTGGAAGTTTGGGATGAAGCCACATACTTTGATTGTCCACCAAGATTCACAAGGATCCTTACCGCTGCTGCTTCACCGACGAAAGCATGAATGCATCCCACTCCCTCCCCCGAGACTCCAAACTGTTCTATTCTGCTGAGCACCTGAGATGACTTCTTCAAATAAATCCTCTTTTTCTGATGAGTCAAATAGTATCTTGAGCTTTATTGGCACAATTGACCCACACTAAGACCCACGTTCCTGTTTCCCATACTTAGATATACTATGTGCTAGGCTTGTCTGTGCTGACAAAGAAACCAAAGATGCTTTGAAGGTGCTGAAAAGATGTTGCTGGGGGATCTGTAAAAGCAACATATATATATAGTGACCTCTTTAGCTAATGTTAGCTAAATGCTAGCTAACTAGATAGCTGATCTACATTAATTGTTATCTAGCTAGTTAGCCGTTAGCTAGCGTTTTGCTAACATTACTAATTAGCTGGTGATTTACACTAGCAAAATTCTGGTTTAATACCGAGCTGAGCGAAATCAATCATTAGCTAACTAGCTACATTTAATAGCTAATGTTAAGAAACAGCCAGCTAATCTACATCAATCAGATCAATGTTGAATTTACAGGTCCTCCCAGCAACATCTTTTGACTGTCTTCAAAATTTGGCGTCCTTGTCAACACAGACAAGCCTAGAATATAGCATATCTAAAAGTACATGAGACAGGAGTAGAGAAAGGTTCGGCTAGGTACCAAGATTGCTCAGCTATTATTGGAGCACAAAGCAAAAAGTGGCGGGGCTTAGAAGGGTCAATCAAATCACTAGAGAAGGACCCAAAATTGTGTTACTGTGAGATTCAAGGCAGCATTCAGCACTGTTCAAGAACTAATTGACTCAGGTATCCCTTCCTACATCAGTGTAATGACATCTATTTTGCATTGCCTTGTTAATCTTGCAAGCTCAATAGCATCTGGTCCTAAGTTAGTTATTTGTCCTTAAAGACAAGTAGCCCCAACAGGATCCAGGTGGATTCAAAACCGGACTAAACCAGCCTAAGCTAGACCTTACTGTCTCAATCTGGACCTAAACTGATCACTGATTGTACCCTATCGGACCCGCGTGCCTGTCTCTTCAGCTGACCCACAATGCATTCCCGGCTGGTTGATATTGGCGCCATTGAGGAGGACCTCAGGGAGATCGCTCTGTCCCTCCTCCAATGAGATTCAACCTTAGTGAATGGAAAGGCATTTGTCTACAGAGAACAAAAAAAAAACAGGGAGATCAATGACTGTATTTCAGATGTTAGCATTAAAATGAGTGATGAACAGATAAAGGAGAGGAAACAGAGAAATAAGGTAAAATGATGACAGATGATTAACTGATGTATTGAGCTGTAGCTCCTCTCCTTGGCTCCTCATTCACATTTGTGTTAGGAACAAAAGAATCTGACGAGACCAGATGTTTGGTCATCACTGCACTGAACCTGGACCTGAATGTGAAACGCCTGCCTATAGATACACACAGGCTTAGTACATATTGTATTTAACAGAATGATACCTATAAAGTATTATGAAATATTATACCAATAAATGAATGGTGTTTGCATTATAATTTCTGAGGTGTTCATATGATTGATTGATGAGTTATTCATTCATTTATTTCATCTGTTACAGATGCAGGTAACTGCTGTCTACCCTTATACAGCAATTATCTATAGCAGCAATATTTTTTTAAAGCCACTACAAGGAACCTTCATATTTTGTTGATTTTGGAAGGCCATGTAGACAAAAACAGTAGTTTTTCCACAATAATAACTACAAATTATAATGATGAAAATAAAACTATCTAAATAAAAATCTCCTCCTGCTCCTTTTTAACTGGCTAATATACAACTCGCTGTAACTCTACCTAGGAAAATGTAAACACAGGCTTGTTTCATCTGATTTCAAGAAGAATCCAACTCAGTGGCAGCCATTAAGAATAACTATACAGACATACGTGATCCTCTCACCAAACAATTCTGGAAACCTGAAGCTCATGTATCACCAATAACACACCAGATAGCTAACCTTTAAGCGCAATCCTATTGTCTTCACTCAAATATAAATTCTTAATTACATTTTTGCAAAACTTTAAGCACAAATCACAGTATTTAGCGCAGTTTGTTCACCTGGAAAGCACTGGTCATTAATATGCCACAGCCAAATTACCTCATAGATGTGTATACGTTGACAATGTGCTGACCGCTTCAGCTGTTGCTGCGCTACGTCGATGTCGCCACCATTTTTGTCAAGACTGACCTGTGAACAAACACGTAAACAGGGG
This sequence comes from Lutjanus campechanus, assembly GCA_027495735.1. Classification (NCBI taxonomy): domain Eukaryota; kingdom Metazoa; phylum Chordata; class Actinopteri; order Lutjaniformes; family Lutjanidae; genus Lutjanus; species Lutjanus campechanus. Next base: position 11,499 of record JAJHUR010139058.1, read on the forward strand.
AGCTGTGGTTTTTCTGATTGAAAGCACTATAACATTTATTTTTTAACCGATCTCAGTGAGTCGTGTTATAGTCAAGGGTTTGTGATCAATGTGGAGACAGTTGCAAATAACACAAAACTTTTTTTTTTATTACTCCATGTAGATCAGATTCAAGATTCAACAATTAATTACCATCTCAGTGAGACATTGATTGAAATTTGTCTTGGTGTGTTTTCAAAATAACTATACAAATGCACATCTACATGAAAATACCATGTTTACCACTCAGATACATCACCTTTTCTTTTAATAACACTCAGGAACTGAGAACAATTTGGAAATGAAGACTGTTGAAGTTTTGAAAGTAAAATTCTTTCCCATTCTTGCTTGATATACGAGTTCTCATCTTCTCTATTGCCATATATTTTTGCTTCATAATGTGAGACACTTTTTTTTTTTAGAGCTGGTAACAATCTGGATGATCCTTTTTGGCCTGGAGGACACAATATCCATGATTTCTGAAAACAATCTCAAATGTGGACTTGTCAGGGCTTTCTTTCACTTTGCATGATAGAGTCTTAACTAACTTGTATTTGTAGATGTAGCAGCAAAGCGTGTTGACAGAAGTTTTCCAAAGTGTTCCCGAGCCCATGTAGTATCCTTTATACAATTATGTGATTTATGAGATTTTAATGCAGTGGCACCTAAGGGGTCAAAGGTTTTCATCCTTGCCTCTTACATACAGAGATTTCTCTGAATCTTTTAATGATATGATGTGGAGTCCATGCTTGTGAACAACTGAGCCTTTCGAGGATGTCCCTTTAAAGCTATAGTTGGTAATCCTGTTCAGAAACACTTTTTGTTATACTGGGTAAAATGGTCCTTCCATCCTGAGAGTAGTCAATACATTATGTATTCAGAAAAAGGAACGAAAAGAATCAGACCTCTGTGAGGGTTGCGGGCCTGTAAAAACTCTGACCAATCCCTGCCTTTCGGTCCGAATGGAAAGAACCAATCATATGCCTTCATGTCTCGTCCTGCCCACGCCCCCCTCTGTCCCTCCCTCCCCGTGCGCACTCATCACGTTTCACCGTTGCCAGAAATATTCAGCACACTCCTCAGCAGAAATACCGAGTTAGCAGGAGAATAAGTTCATAAGAGTACCATAGCAGAGAAAATGCAGCCAAAAAAACCACTTCCAGCGTTACTTGTAACGGCTCGCCCCGCTAAACAGGCAAAGAAAAGAAAGCCGGAGGCAGAAAAGGCTGCGATGAAAAAGGCTCTGGATAAAACTAGAGGACAAACCAGAGTCAACATCGGTGCAGCCTTTGAGCGGTGGAGACAACTGAGGCATCTGAAGGGCCTGAAAAGTGATGCAGAGGTTGCTGTCTTTCTGTTGGACAGGTAATTATTTGTTTTGCTTCAGGGGGATTTGTTATTTTCATGAAATATGTAACGTTTGCCAACTTAGCTGCTTTTGTAGCTCGTATCAACCCAATGCTAACATTAGCTTCTCTGTCGGTGTAAACCGGTCGTTGGTACATACTGCTTATCTAACTTATAGGATCTGTGCTTCCTGCAAAGAGCATTGAGCGTTTTTACTTGACGTGGGGCGTGGCTTTGGACGGAGCACTGACGGGAGGGGGAGGAGGTGGTGGACGTGCCACTTTCAAATCTGGCTAGCTCTCCAACTTTACCAACTATAACTTTAATACCCAATCATTACACTGTCACCTGAGATCACTCAGACTGATATGTGTAAAATTCTTCAACTCACACTCCAAAAAATGTAGACTGATACGTAGCATTACAGGCTAGGGGGAAAATATGTATTTTGGGGTGAACAGTCGCTTTAAAAACAAGTTTTATCATCTTCTGGATGCTGTCTGTTCTTGTTAGATTATTCTTGGCTTGATAATGTCAAGATGTCATGCAAAGACATTGGCAGTTTTATCAATCCATCTGGGCAACTATGCTGGGAAGCTCTGCTGCGGTCACATGCAGACCTAGACAAGGTAGAGCCACACACAAACTCACACTTGCACAAACACATGTAATAGACATAGGAGTTTCATGTAATAGACACTATGTTGGTGCTGAGGAGAGGATGAGTTGATGTGAGCAGTTTTGCTCATTGACCACTAGATGGTAGTGCTGACACAGTGTACAACAGTTTTTAAACCCTGCAGGTTTTTTCTCCAGTTATTGTCATAAATGATTGTTTCACACTTTCAATTCAAAATGTGTAAAATGATGTCTGTTAGTGATGCAAACCAGCAGTCACCACACTTTAGGTTCCAAGAAGTGGTACAAGTACTGTAACAACAGCTGTACTTCAGTTAATGAGGTGTTGTGCTGTGTGTGTTATCCATGTGTGTGTGTTTAATCCAGCCAAGCACACACACACAAGCTAATTTCACTGGTGATGGGAACACCCAACATTCTGATGAACTCTGTTGCAAACATATTTCTTACTAGCCCAGAAGGAAATTAACTTTCAACAGTGGTGGAATATGGATAAGTACATTTACTCAGTTATTGTACTTAAGTACAAATTCAAGGTGCTTTTATTTAAATGCAACTTTATACTTATACACCTCCATTCCATCTCAGGGGCAAACGTTGGGCCTCATTCACCCACTGTTCTTAAGAGGAAATTTCCTCTTAACCCTGTAACCTGACACATGAAATACGGATTACTTAAGACAAATTCAAGATCAGTGTAGTGAGAAAAAAAAAGTTTACATTTTAAGAACTTCGTTAGTCTGAGGGGCCAAGACGAGACAACTGGGCTTAATTTGAGCTCATTTATGTCTTGGAGACACAGGCTAGACAAAGACAAGATCTTATTTTGAACTTTTCCTTTCCTCTTTGTAGGATCCTCACACTGGTCGGTGCTCAGGCCTTCATTACCCCTGATCTTACACTTAAGACATTTATTAAATAAGCACATCAAACTAATGTTTTGGTCCGTGGGAGCATGGAAATTGGGCATTTAGTTTTCCAGATGCCTCGTCATGCACTAAAGCCTTGCTTAAGGGGAAACGTTCATGGCCGTACAACCAGTTGTTGTGGAGATTTCTACCTCTTGACAGAGTATTGAAAAGAAAGACTGATGCCATCCTTAGGCCCTGCTGTGGCCCCTGTCAACATGTAGCCATCCTCAGCTGTGTGCCTCCTTCTGTGTGTGTGTGTGTGTGTGTGTGTGTGTGTGTGTGTGTGTGTGTGTGT